>JAQIXO010000049.1:0-56975 GCA_034700305.1 Protaphorura armata
TTGACTTTAACATAATTTTTTGTAACTACGCTAAAATTAAAACAAACAACGTTCCGTCTTTTCGAGGACACCCTGTATATCCATGTCAACGCTTTCTGTCCATAGAATATTTTCACTGAGAAGAAAATGCCATGTTTGGGTGAGTTATGTGTTCAAACATATTTTTCAGACACGGAGAATATTGTAGATGACATATTGCCATTCCAATTACAAACATTTCAAACAGTCAAGAGTTTGGCTTGCATTGTTATTTGAGAGCTGTCGTGATTAAATTTTTGCTGTTAAAAGTCTTCAAATTATACTAAAAATTATGTAAGCTAAACATACTAGCAAAAATATCCCGTATAATGCCATTTTATAAAGCAGGAAGTGAAAAACGCTAGACAGTGCCTTAAAATCTCACACACGCCACTTTCCTAGACAGTCGAAAATATTGACCGGTGTCAAATTATTTTGCCAGTAGGGATATGAAGAGACTTTGCATGCAATACGAACATGTCAGTTAATAGGAAATTATTAGGCAACTGTTGTCACTACGACATGGTAGGGTTCTATCCCTAATGATCGTAAGTGGTGTGGTGATTTCGTTAAATATGCAAGCACTGGACTTTGAAATGCAAACCGTGCCCACTTTTCCTTCTTTTGCGATATA
This sequence comes from Protaphorura armata, assembly GCA_034700305.1. Classification (NCBI taxonomy): domain Eukaryota; kingdom Metazoa; phylum Arthropoda; class Collembola; order Poduromorpha; family Onychiuridae; genus Protaphorura; species Protaphorura armata. The sequence continues at coordinate 653 of JAQIXO010000049.1, forward strand.
GAATTCCGAGGCATTGTTGGGAATAGGAGACCATCTGCTAATTTTGAGTGAAAGTTGTGAGCAATATTGACGTCGTGTGTTATAATTTATAATTTTTCATTGTTAAAATGTGTAAGTGGATGAATGCAGAATAAAAACAAGTTTTACAAATTGGAAGACAACAATAATCATATCTTGTAGACGTGCCTTATCAGACTATCCTTTCACATGTGCATTTGGACGAAACATCCGTGGAAGCTGCTATTATGTTTGAATTTATATTCTAACAGTCTCAGAAAAACATTTCATAATTTATATAAGGTTACGGAGAGTGTAGGAAATCCAATTTGAAGAGTGTCGAGTGTGGCTCGTATTTGCATACAAATTTCAAACCCGAAAACTTTAGATCACACGGGAGCCGGGAGAGAAACTTCATCTGCATTTGTAAAAAGCGGGGATAGAAAAAGAAAGAATGGGAGAGTCTTCCTTCAATACCCTAGACTGCAATTAAATCCACGCTGCTCTACTATGGATGTATGTAACATTGGATTCGAGGCGGAATGTTTTTAAGTTAGTTATAAATGATTACAATGGATGGTCTCGGAGTTTGTTGTAATTTGTATGTTGTGAAATCCATTAATTTGTGCTCAAAATCTGCCTGCCACGTTATCTCACGTCGATTTATAACCTTTTCCTCTAGCCACGAGCCACCGAATACGCAAAACTACTTAGTATAACGCTATTTTTAATTCAAACACTACACATCCTCAGGGCTTCGAGTATCTTTATGGTATTTAGCACAGAAGAATTCAGCAAACAAACCTTGTCTCACTTTTCCAAGCTGTCAAAAGTTTAAAGTTTGAGGTTTGAGACAACGCATTGTTTGTCAACTGCATTGTTCCAAATTCTTCTAACCACTTTTCTCACCGTTGCAGAATAACGATTTTGATACTTACTCTGAACAATTCGAGAACCTACCTTATCAGTAATCGCAATTAGTTGGTCATTGACCCGCATAATTACAAATTATATGGTTTTATTCTCCCCATTAAAAACATACCTATTCAACAAGATTACAGAATAAATCTCAATCCATCTAGCTAGTTTTCAATCTCTAAATTCAAATCAGAAATTAAATACACTCGAGTCAACGTGGAAACCCTATATTTGATTAATGAGTTAAATCCAACGCCCGATTGACTCGAAGTCTTTTCATTCATGTTTAATCTGATGATCAACTCATTCTTGCATGCATAACTCCTATTAGATTCGAATCCAATTCAGAAACTGAAGCTTTTCCTCAAATCAAAGACTCCTAGCAGTCGCAGTCATTCGTAGAGATGAGGATTTGAGTTTTAGAATGAGGAGAATGATTGTGAGAGTGAGAAGAATTAGGTTTGACAATGACTTTGAATTGTGAGGAAAGGGGCGGAGGGGGAGACAGAGAAAGCAATCAGACGACATGCAACTGTTCAATTAAGGCATTACTCATCTGACCCCAGGATCCCAAAACTAAGACTCAAACTTTCACAAACTCTGTCATGGAATTTCACTTCAACAACTCACAACAGTAAGTTGACCCTAATCTACAAGCCAAATCCCAAATAAATACATAAATAAATAACTAAATACTCTCCTCAGATGTCCTACTAGTCCTACTAACGAGGAAAGAACTTGTGTTAGTCAAGTCAAGTGCGTTTTGGAACTACCCATGAACCTAATGTTGTGGATCTAAGAGATCTGACAAGGAAAACTATTCTAATGTCAAACTCAAGGCAGACCTCTACTGAAAGTCACTTGTGCCGTTTGGTGTTCTGAGTCGCAACTCTTAGGGTCTTGAAAATATTTCAAACATTTTAATTATTCCATTCCATGGAAGCCATTCAGTTTCACGTATGGAAACCTGACCTTAAAAAACTACTTGTGAGTATTGCTCCTAGTAATCTGTTCATGTGATAGTAAATGTATTAGTCCCGACGGTCTGATTTTTTTTGCATCCAAGTAGGGGTTCCTTGTGAGTCGAATATAAATGCTTTTATTTTTTCCTCCGGTGCCTATCAAGTCAAAGGCTAACTAATTCAAAGAAAACATACATGTAACATGTCCATGTCTAAAGTTGGACAGATCCATGGATAAAAAAAGCAAAGTAAGTAGTGAGAAGAACTGAGAAGTAGATGAGGAAGAGTTGTGTGTAATTCGACGGACTTCACCACAATAGAGACGGAGAAAGTGTGTAAGTCTACGGTCCAAGTAGTGTGTCGTGTGTAGTGAAAGTGGGAGCGAGTAATGTGAACGTAGATGCCTACCCGGGTAAAATTTTCGTCTTTTGGCGTGAGTGATCAATTTGGTGGGTAGGCGCAGGCCCTGCCACCGGAACTAAGGCTTTTGCGCTCCATTCCTTTTTTCTTATACACTTTCCCAACGTGTTTCCTCACAGGAATCCAAATCCAGGAAAGGAAAAGCAGGAGAGAGAGAAAAAAGAAGTATAGAAATGAAGAAGACAGACTTTCCTTGGTTCCATGTCCCGTAGGTTTTTGTATATAGTTTGAAACAACGTGGAGGAACAACCTCACTTGAGCCCAAAGTCGAGTACCTAACACAACCAAAAAAACCAAAACCAAAACTTTAGACCAGTCAGCTGCCCAAAAATTTAACCTTCTACCTTACTATACCTACCTTTCTTCCTTTTTCTTTTTTATCCCTTGTTAGTCCTTCTACTACTTTTCACCCACATGCATGGCTTTAGTCAAAAATATAAATATTTCTTTATAAATTCAAAACAAGGACATCAACAAGTATTAGTACATGTAGACCTAGACGTAGAACCACAACTAAGGACAAGGACGACGACGGAGAGGAAAAACACTTGCTGCCTACTTGTATTACTAGTACGAATTTTCCTTTTTCCCTTTTGTTCTTCAACTTGTACTATTTCTTCTTCACTCAAAACCCTCTTAGTTTTCTTGACACTTTTTCGGTTCGGTGGGTCATCCGCTCCTCTGTTCCAACTCTACATCCGTTGTCATCATCGTCGTCGTCCAAACTCAATACCCTTGTCTAAGTTAAGTTTTCCCTTAGTGATCACATAATGTCCTGATCTGTAACAACAACGTTTCAACGACTACTCTGAATTCCCCGCGGACAATGAGAATTCAACGATCTCGAGGTAATTCAACTTTCACTCGTACTTTTTTTCCCGTCTTTTTTGTGTATGCTTTCTCTTGACTATTTTCAACATATGTCAGTATGTATGTACGCTCTTCAATCTTGGTCTCACTCGCGCTCTGCTCCCCTACATCTTGTCAATTTCCGACGGACGGACGGGGAAAGAATTTTTAGGTAGGCTCATAATAATTCTCTTTTCGTACTTATAAAAATTTATAGGTCACAGTCACATATTTTATCCATTCCTAGAGTACATTTTACATCTCCACACGTAGTCTTGTCTCGTTCAGTCCAGTGGAGTCTGTGAACCACTCATTTTTATACTCTAGAAATAAAATGCATTTTGATGTAATTGAATTTTTACACGACAACACATACACAGGATAATAAAGATATGAAGGAATACAAGGGACATTCGTGTACATGTAATGCAATGTAGAGGGGTATTACGTTAGGCCAGTGTAATGGAGTAACCAGGGTCACGTACGAACAACAGGTCCGTGACGACTCTTTCTGCATATGCACGTATTTGACTTTTCTTTTTGGCTCAAGAACTCAGGTGAATCAATCCAGAGGAATGGGAATGAATTTAAGAAAAAAAAGAGAGAACATTTTTTGGAGAAAGGTAGGAACTTATTTTTTTTCCTTCAATCCATTTGACATTTAAATCCATCCTCAAAGATCTACGAGGAGAAAGAAGGAATCGTTTGGAGCTTGCCTTGCAGGGATGGCATGGCTACATCAATCACAGAACACACACACACACAGTCAGTCAAATCCTTCCTTCCTTCCTTCCAATCTTTTCTAAACCGAAAAAAAACGAAAAGTGCTTGGAAGGGAAAGTATTCGTCCATCCAGGTTTGACTGACGTCATGTATGTATTTGTACATGTGTATTTTTATTTGCTTTCAAAATTTACCCTTTTCCTGTGTCTCACATTTTGCTTAACGGAAAGTTGGGTCGGGGCAGTTAAGTTGGATTATAAAGAGTAATGTCATGGAAATCCAGAGCTTAGTTCCCTTACCTTGCACTTTTCTTGTTGTTTCAAAAGACTCATAAAATATGTATGGGAATATTTGTTTGGTTAGAGTTAAATATGACAAGGCTGACGGTTGGATTCCCTTGTCATGTATGTAATGTCATGGGCCTACAAGTGCATTGCATTCTATTGTGTTAGAGTAGTTGTTGGGAGAAAGTTAGTCATTCTATAGTATGGGCATGTGGAAAAAGTGTTGGGAAAAAAATGTATAGAATGTAAGGTGGGTTCTTTTTGGGAAACCCATTCAGTTGATTGAGAAGAAATGGAACAATGTAATGTATAGGAACAATAATAATAATCTTTTCATTGCGTGCGCTCGAAGGACCATGCATGTCTATCCATGCCCGACTTTATTCACTCCCAGTCATTGCATTGGTGGCACTCAAAAACTGAACAATTTCATTTCATTTGTTGGAGAGACTTTTGAATTTATGTAATAAATGAGAGCATACACTTGTTTTTATGTACCAACACTTTGGTACTCGAAGAGTAAGGCCAAGATTAGAATAAAATAAAATATACAAAATTATACACTACTCTTCCTTATTCTTTTTCCATATATTCTTAGTGGTGCATTCATAGTATTTCATAGGAGTAATTAGTAGGAGGCTGCAGCTAAGGGCACTGATGCAAATTAGATTCATCATAGTCAAGAGTATTATTGTAATTCTTAGTCAGGAAGGAAATAATGGAAATAAAGGTAATAAAGGGAATAATCATCCATGCGTGCATGAGCTCATGTTTTTATTTTATTAGTTCTTCCATTCTCCTCAAGTCCAAAGAAAACAATTCCGGATTCTTCGTCTTCTCTAAGAGAATAATTTTGTATCCGCTCTCACACCCTGGGGACTGTGTGAGATTCTGGTGGCCGTGGCCAGCAATAAATACCAACAAGAACTAGTGGTGTCTAGTCCTAGTACATACATAGCAGTTTTACTTGGAAGACGAACCCAAATGTTGTTTAGAAAAGTGTTTTTCCTTGTTGCCGTTGAATTTCCAGTTCCAACTAGTACGTATAGTGTTGGAGAAAACTGCATGGAGAAAGTTGGAAGGATTGGTTCTTCATTAATCCATGCGTTAAGCGTAAAGACGACGGAAAAGGAATCTTTGGTTGACTGAACTCTTCATGCGAACCAAACATTCCACACTCCTATTTCCTTTGTGAATTAAATTTCAAAGTCTCCCGTCCATTAATGAGACATTTGGTTCTGAATCCTTAAACGTCTCCGACTGTGAACTGTGAGTCAGACCAACGGTCCACAATGAAACATATAGTATCACAGAATTGTCAAGTCGTGCGGGTAGATTAACTTTCCTTTTTTATTCCCTCATGAGATTGAGTCCACCAAAATTATGTATTTGTATTTGTATTTACTTACAATACAATACACGTCCCGGAGTCAAAGTCAAAGTGTGTTGCGTTGTATATGGGCATGTTTGAATCACTAGACCACGACACTATCGCACGCACTATTTACTTTTTCCTTGCATTTTTTTTTCTCTCGGGCTTTCCCCTAACGTTAAATTTTCTTTATGGAACCAGTCCTCCTGTGAAATTTTATTTTATGAGTCATAAGGTAGCCCAAAGCACCGTGTTCATAGTCTTTTACAGTTACACTTCCACTACTCGTATAGTACCACCTTTTTTGCTCTGCTTGAGTCTATAAATCACACAAGGGCAAGGGAAAGCCCAAGCACACAATCATTGTAATCATAATCACCCGTTAGTCAAGAAATTGGCCATCATGATTTAGACGAAAGGGTTGTAAAAAGGTCTTACGGGTTTTTCAGACTCCATTTCCTATGTAATGGAATTTACTAGACGAAAGACACACCTAAGGTGGTAACTGTAGATTTTAGGTGGCGTAAGAGTATTAGAACTAAAGTACATTAGGACTGTAGGAGAGTAATTCATAGAGATTAAATTTGGACATTCTAATTCAAAGGTTCTTTTAGTGAGAAAGAGAAATGTCGAACGAAACACTTCACTCTGGGTGAAACTAGAAAATAGCACGAATCCCCACTCGCCTTATGTTCTTAAGTGGGGAACGGTGTCTAATGTATATGTAGAGTTGTGGGGAGACGTGAGTGGAGTTTAGGGTTAAAATCCTTTCTTCTCTCACACTCAAATTGATAATTTAATTAATATTTTTTTGAAGGACTTGAGAAACATTGTTTTTGTGTAATCAAATTTTATGTGTAATTTTGGACCAGAATTTAATGAAATGGGCAGAGGCAGAGGTCATCCGTGGCATGGGATGGTCTGGTTAGAAATAGGTCTTTCCTTGCGAAATTACATGTACTCTACATTACAACACCCACGCACAAGGGCACAAAGCGCAAAGGAATGAATTTCCCTGACTCGTTGTTCTAAAACTGTGTAATCGGATTGCAAGTAATTTGATTGAAGGTTTTCATTTGACTCTTCGTACTATACTTACATATACAGTATACAGTTACACAGTATTGCTACACACACATTGGACTCATAATTTTCTATTGCGTGTCTTCTCTAGTTGACACGAGAGTTTCCAATAAAAATGAGTAGACCTCTGAGAGTACAAACGTACAAACGTAGACACATTTAATTCCAAAGTACATGGGAATCCATGAACCAAGTAAAACCAATTTCTGGTGGTCCATCCCATCACATGACGATAAAACTGACGAGAGTCAAACTAAACTAGTATGGATGGCCAAGGACCGGACTGAGGGCAAGGGAGACTATCACTTCAAATGAATTCTCTTCCTCTTTTTTTTTCTCTATTCTATTCTGACCGGACATACATGACGACATTCGTTCATATTGTGTGGAGTAAACTACCCAAACCCACGCTGAGCGTGTTGGCAGACAGCTGGGGTTGCTAGTTCTTTATGAAAGAGTTAGAATTTTGGCACGTCGAACACATTTTTAATCTTCCTCCTTTCAAAGGGAAGAAGAAGAAAAAAAAAGAAATAGAAAGATGACTGGGGTGAGGAGCCAATGAGATTCTAACGGGACGGAGGATGAAGGAAAATTCCACGTTTTCTCCGGAAACAAGTTAAAAAGTGTGGGCTGACATGTGAGTCTCAACTTCCAACTAGAAGGAACAGAGTTAATGAAGTCAGACCAAGACTTCACTACTACACACTTTCTCTTCACTTTCACGGACACGTTAAATAGTCAGTTGATGAGTATTTAATGGAAAGGTTGTCTCTGAAACGTGGACTTGTTAAATTTAACTTAAGGTTCAATTCCGATGGTGTTTGAGTTGAAAATGCTAGCTAAACTAGCATTCATTTCAATCACCTCTGACGGTTTGATCACTGCGGAGAACAGAGGATCGAAAATCTGATTACTCCTATAAAGGCATCATTTTTACTCATATTGGAGGCAATTTGTTCAACTAAACGATAAAGAAGCTAAATGGTTGTGGAAACCAGAACTTATTTTGGTGTGGCATTCTAGTAATTTTGCATTCGTTCGCGTGGAATCATTATGGGTTTTTTGAGGTTTCGTATTATATTTTGTGTAAAGTAGCATTCATTCCGTCCTTAATAACGTACATTTGCACGTATTACAATTCACGATGTGTTGAAAGTTTTCGCAATCTCTTCTAACCGTGATCGATCTGCTGTGGCTTTCGGTAAAAGTAGAAACACAAAAGAATTCGAGGTCTCGCGACAAAGACACTCTTTGGATTTCCTTAACAAGGTACGCCGGGAGGAATTTGAAAAAGTACTTTAAAAGGTTGTCTTCAAGAGTTTCCTTAGACTACTTTCCCCATTCCAGCATTTAGATAAATCTCAATATGTTTTAGAAGTCACGGAGTAACACATGTGTAGTAGTTGTTCTACTACATTACATACATAACATACGTGAACAAGCTTAGAGATCGGATTAGACGCGAAATATAGAGAATGGAGACTAAACTCTGTTACTGGCTGTTTAAAAAATATCTGCTTTGAACTAACAAGTTCCTACACTATGGACTTTAATTTTGTAGACGATATCTGATTTTAGAGGGCAAGATAAAATATGACGCCTTGTTCGTCACTTTCAGAGTACTTTCTCCGAATGGAAGGGTAGCCCACTCCCTACAAAATATACAAGATAGTCTTTGGCCTTGCCTTGCAGATGAATGTCAATTAATGGGTTCACATTAAATATTCTATCCGGTCTGAACTAGAGGAGGTGAAAGTGCATGCGTTTTCCATGAGTCCTTTACCTTTCGGTTGATCCGAATAATTTTATATCATAAACTTCAAGTGAAGAATTTGACTTGGAGAATTTCAGTGAAGCGAAGATAATGGGAGTCTGTAACTCATGGCTCGTTAAACATTACAATAAAATTCCTTTGAAATGACCATGGTTTTGTTCATGAGCCAAACTGTCTGCTGTTTGATGCGTTGAAGAGTGACCGTCTGAGTGTTCCGTACAAGATCAAAATTATTATTCTAAAACGTTAGAGTCTTAATACCCCATCAATCTTTCTCAGTCTTTGTCGTTGGGGGCAGTGGACGTGGACTTGGGAAATCAAAGAGAAGGGTGAATGAATATCCTTGGAACTATGATTTATGTCAATCGATGAAGAGTTAATGGGCCAAGCTTCTCCATGCCACACACACATGATGGCCAATGGAAGTAGTAGTAGCCGGAGTAGTAGTAGTGATGGTGGGAACGGAACGGAAAGAGACTGGATTATTTATTTAAGAGCTCTAAGTACACAGTAGAAGGACTCCCCGTAGGTTTTCTCCATCAATTTTGGTTCCTCACTCATTATTTATCAATTTTTAGGAGAGAAAAAAAAAATCCCTTGCACCGTAGACGTAGACAGTAGATAGAAATAGTGAAGTCAGTCGACTCGAGATGATGAGATTTTTACAAGTATGGTCTCGTTTTTTTATGTAGTTCTCAAGTGCCGACTTATAATAGTAATAATGTGCTGTGGGTGGGGCTGGTTGAATGGAAGGAGTGTAAATGGGACTTGTATTCACCGGCTCAAAGATCGCCCGGCCACGAGCACCATTCCTTTCTTTCTCTCTGTAATTAACTTTTCTCAATGCCGAACAAAATTGTTAGCCTTCAAAATAAGACAGTAACTTTCTCTTGCGGCTTTTCCTAATAATATTTACGGGTGAAATTCTCTGGCGAATATTAGTCGTTCTGTTGTAGCGGTTCACACAGCCACACCCAATTGCTAACTTTGAAGGTTTGATCCTCGGAGAAGACAAGGTTCGATAATTGTTTCAAAGACTCTTAAAATCTATTTTTTTTCTTTCGGTCACAGCTTTCACTATTGGGTGCCATAAGTTGCGTATGTTTTAGCATGACAGACTTTTCGAGCAACACATGACACATGAGAGAGTTGAAATTGACACGAGTTTTCGAGTCTTGTTGTACATGGGATCGATTTTCATCAAACAAGTTTTAAACGGAGACAAACATTACAATGACAGAGAAAGTTTATGAACACAAAAAGTAAACAAAAGAATTTTCTTTCAATTGTAAAAGTTGAAAACTTTTATGCGGAGTCTGAACCTATACACAAGAATGCAATGTTTTTGTCTAGCCATCCGAAAGCCACAAGAAGCCATGGTTGGGCCCCAGACCCGTAGGGTTGGGTCAAAAATCTACTCTTTAAAGATAACCAAATATTTCTCAGGGTTTCACCAGCGTGAAATATAAACACAAATATGAATAAATTAAGAACTACCCGTTTATGTAAACGACTAGCGCCCCCAGGTCTATTCATTTTGATTCAGCTAAAGTGCCCTGTTTTCATAATATGAACATCAAAGACGATGGTAGTCTCAAGGAATAATTTATAACTCTGAGGTTCTGGCCTTTGGCACAGTAATACATATTTGCAGACGATCAAAATGTCAACTCATTCATAGGGTGCTTTAAATATATAACTGCTCTGCTACCGTTTAAGAAGCAATAGCGATTTCAATGATATAAGTTTACTTAAGAATTGCATATATTTACATTTTCTGTATTTGCGGGGACGTCCAACTATACTAAGATTATATAGAACACGCCCATTATATGACAAATAGCCGGCGAGGCACGTGAAGACAACCCCGCATATTTCTATTAAAACTATTTTAGCTCAAAAAATGCAACCCTAGTAGTAAGAAAAACTTCAGTAGTGAAAAACTTTTCAAAACAACCATGAGGAATGCTCAATTTTTTAACAAACTACAGCCTCATATTTGCCAGTACCACTATGAAGTAAGAGATTGACTCGATTTTCCAGATTTGGAAAGAAAACTGAAAAAAGATTTAAAAATATGCTGGTTGAGGAATAAAAGTATTGTCCGATTTGTATCTCACGTAAAGGAATTTGGGTAAATTGAAAGCCACAGAAGGTTCAGAGGTTGAGTGACAGGAACATCCGATAAATGTGTACTTTCCCATGTGAATAATTGTAGTACTTTACTTAGAGACTATTCCTCTGACTGTGTATACGGACAACACATGTTTCCCTGACACATTTACAAATCCCTGAATAACCTCAACGATTCGGATTCTAACTTTATAGAAGTCACAGACCCACAATCGAACCCACGACAAATTGCGATGTGGTATGTTGATGCATTGCAATACATTCAAATCTGGCACAGTCAGACGAGACACAGTGGGCCAACCATATCAAACAGCTGTTTATTCATTTTAAACCTCCCAATAATTATCATCATGAATAACTCCAGCGTCAGTGTTGGTTTAGTCAATGCAGAGGAAACGTCTATTAGTTTTAAGCATTCAGGAATATTTGATTTGACTAGGTTATTAGGAATTATCACTTGACGCCCTTTCATTTTGGGCTCATTAATCTAGGACCATTGAATTGGCTCATTTCATTCACTCCACTTCATCAAAAATTAATGAATAACTCGCTCTGTTCTGTGAACACACACATTTCAATTCAACACTAATTATTTTCATTGCTATTTTATTGGATTTGACCTGAAAATGTTATATTCTTCATATTTCAAACAAAGTGATTGGTGTAAAAATTCTTCTGAACAAAATCAAAATAAAAGGAATAGCACAAGTAAGTTTTTTTTTACGGGTTTGAATAACTTTTGCTGTGATAATGTATTCGTATTCCACGGAATGATTTTAGTCTCATATTTTTGAGAGTGGAATATCTTGTTCCAGTCATTGCATGAAATTCCCTCTTGGCATGAGAATAACTGCCATGATTGACTGTTGAAATATGAGGACTTTGAGTGGTTGAGTGTTGAAGCCTTGTCGAGTTTCAAACAGACTACCTGTCATACCAGTTATGGTCTGCCCGGGGTTTCATATCACATTCACAAAACTATGTGCTACTTAGGCAGGCAGGAATTGTTGTTTGTTTATAACTTGGCTGGGAACAAAACTTTTTGACAGGATTTTGGTATTATAAGTTTTAGATGAAAGGGAGGAAATGAATGATAATAGGATGAGAGAGGAGATGAGACAGGTAAGGAGGGCGAGGACAACACGAATCCACGGGATAATGCAATTCGTAGTCTTAAGAGAGAGCGTCTTGGAGAAAGTAAAGAAAGTCATTCGTGATACTTTCCGATTATAAGACACAATGCATGGATGAAGTTTTCGGCTTGGTGATTTTAGACCAGTTTTGCCTTGTGTTTTTCCTTTGAATTCAGTCGTCTTCTTCGTATTTGACAGGAGAGCTGCTGCAGTAATGACAGGGGCGAGAACATGACGAGTCATAAAAACTTTTCTATCGTTTCCTTTCTCACAGTCTATCTTGGCTCAGGCTCAGGGTACCCTTTTCATTGAAACTAGAATTACTAGAACTAGAAAACTCATGCTAGAACTAGCAGGAGAATAATCCAGACACATCCGGGCTCAGAACACACAGAATTTGAGAGCTAATACTACAACACATGACCATACTACCTTGTAAAACCTAAATCAACATTCCCGTCTCTACTTTCCACTCAACTTTCACCAGTCAGTACCGGTCCAAAGTTTTAGAACAAGGGCCGGATTAGTTGAACAGAATATTACATTAATATTATGCTATTGTTATATGATTAATACTCCGTGCAGCTAGCAGCAGCCATATCACTCATGAATAAACAGATCACAGTTATTTCATCATACATTTTATAGTTTCTGTGGTGAGTCTTAACCCAACATTTCCAAATTGTTGAAATTGCACATTGCATGGTTTGTAAATTAAATATGCGTCTCGAATTTTCTTTCGTGTTGGTGAGTCGTAATTTCTATAACAAATACTGAAAAGAACTGAATTTGTAATGTACAATAGGTCAACTCAGCAAGATCATTTAGTAGAATATTTGACAGAATCGAATTCAACCGATTTTCTTTCCTGCCATTCCTAGTACTCAGTACTACTTTGAGTTTTGTACAAGAATCCAATTTTCCATATAACTGTGAAGTGGAGAAAATTGTTTTACTCGTTTGACGCACACGAGGAGTTTATAGAATGCGAATCCTCTCATTTTTAGGTTAAACGTTTTTATAAATAAGACTCATAAATCTTGTCTCGCAAACCAAGAAATGGGGCCTGGATTCTTTTTTAATATTTTCCCTGGGGGCCTAAAAACTTGTCACTCCGGGACTGACTGGCTTTTTCTTCATGTGTTCTGGAAACTGAACTCGGAAAGTACAAAAAAAATGTATGAGCAAATATTTGATTGGTTTGTGTGTTGGTCGCGGGTGACGGGAGTGGGAGAAATAGAAGACGATTTTTTTCGGGACTTTACGATTCGGTGGTGACTGTGCTGTGTACTGTACATGAGAACGTAGGAAGAACCGGGCTTTATTTTATGGCATGCTTTCACCGTTTACGATTTCGCAGCTCATCCGGGAACCTAGGCGGGTATTTTATACTTGTGTATGACGGAAGTACATTCGCCACACACGAGCTAAGCCAGATATTATGGAGCTTAAGGTGATAGAAGTAGAAATGTAGAAGTGCTGAGAAGAGCACAGCACATCATGAGAGCCAAATTATACAACATGCAAGATAGGAATCCAAATCCAGGATCTGAATATGACTCTTCGTTCCTGCAAAGAATATGTACGAATGTCACCGGCGAGGACGGGTCGATAGAATAAGATAAATATTTAAATCCAAATGTATACATTTCCAAGGTAGAGTTGGATTAAGTTTGAGTAGCACAACGGAGGAGTTTCCTACATGGCATTCAATATTAATTAAATGTTATAACTAGAATAGAATAAGTAGTTCTCTTTTGCACGTATTTTTGTGAAGGACGACCTTACTACTTCGGATAGTAATAAAATGCCTTTGAGTTACTTTTGAAAAATTATTAGGTCAAATGGCACGCAATGCTTTTACAAAATTTACCCGGCTAAGAAGGTGTACCTAAATACATTTTTGTACTCATTTCTAGGTGGTCATGTCCACATTAGTAAATTTCCTTCTAAAGTTCTTAAGAACAGGTGTGTAGTTTAACGCGACACATACAATTCCAAACGTTTCCGCATTCAAAATGGCGACTTTATGATTGGTGCCAAAATTGATGAGTTTGTTTTGGCGTTGTTTCATCACATTCATCAACATGTTGATGAATTGTTGAACTTGAGAGATGACACAGAGACCTGTGAGTGAGCGCCTTATTCATTGACTCAATTTGGCATGATTTCAAGGGTCGTCTAAATATATTTGTTTATGATTCCTCTTCCAATATTTATGCTTCTCGAACCCCGCAGTATGTTGTTGCAGTTGTAGGAAATGACATTGCAATTTTGTAACAGTGTAGAATCTAGCTTCTGGCATACGGTCTGGAAGAAATTGTATCCGTATCCGAATGATTTGAGTCAAAGTTACACATGTTCCTTGTACTCTACATATATATTCAAGGCATTTCACTACTATTTTGAACTGAGCTAGATTTTATGAGATAAGGTCTGTTGAAAGAGCATGTACGCGGTTGTCTCCTGTCAAGGCCACTCTAAAATCTATTTTGACACTCTTCAGTTTCCGCATATGTTTCTGAGGGCCCATGCAGTCCATGCTAGAATAATATGTATTTATAGGAATAATTTTGCAAACCTTCTCTCGGAATATTCCACAAGTAGTAGTAAAAGTAGGGTAAAAGTTTAAATCAAATCAAGTCTGTATCGAACACACCATGACGTTAAGGCGTTTGCATTGTGACGGTGGTGGGTACCACAAACTTACGTCGTAAATATGCCACAATTACAATGAACTTGACGTCACGGGAATAAATGCTTTGGACTTTTACGTTGACACGTTGCGTTTTTGTCAGGCCTCTACTCCAACTGATTTATAGCTAACTGATGAAAAATTTAACTTGATCCATATGTGCATAACAAGGTCCACCAAATAAACGTCGTTCCATTCCGTTAAGTCAAGGAATATCCAAAATAGGTTTCGTTGGAGGATACAATTTTGGTCCGTATTCCTTAGCGTATTCAAATACTCTCACCATGTCCTACCGTGCATTACAGTGAAAGTTGGGCAGGCATTTGGATGCCCCTGTATAGCACGAGATGAGGAGCCGAATTTTTTTTTATATACGATCAGGCTGCAGAATTGATTTCTGCCGGTTAGAATTTTGATTGAAAAGATTGACGCGATACAACCAAAATATTTACCTTAATTGAATCCTGAATGTATCAATCTCCTTTAAAGATTCAATATCTAAAGTAAGCTATGCACATATCACAATTTTATTCTTAAGGTTCATGCCTCAATGATTTTTCTGTGTTTAAAATGTTCAAAGAACTTCTTCCTTGGAAATAGAACATCCATGAAACTATTTCAGGTGGAAAATTGTACCCTCACGTCAGAGTCTGAAATGTCACTGCAGTGTGCATAAATAGGAGTCTTATCTTTCTTGAAAATTCAAGGCGTAGTACTTTGCTGTTATACAATTTCCTTGGAATTTTCCTTCTATACAGAGCTTATTCCACTATCTTATATTTTATTCCAAATTCTATGTTTACATAAATTGAGAGAGTCGACTGGCGGGGGAGTAGTGAAAGTATCCCGTCGTCTGGTTTACGTGCTCTCTTTCTCCAGCTTCCCACTCTAATTCTTGACAGAATTGACTTCTTTCTGCGTGCAATTTAGGTGAAAGTTTGTATGTATAACCACACACACACACACGAACACGCGGAACACTTAATTTTGTGGTCCTAGTGTGGTGAGTTTGAAAATACGGGAAATGACTTTCTCCACAGATATCGTTAAAAGGAAGAAACCAGCTGAGGAAATGCAAAAACGCGTCTACGAGTCTAGGAAGAATGAAGTGGGATACCAATTTTCTATTCAAAGCTTAGGAAATCCGCTGGGATCAATTTGTTTCTTTTTTCCCTTCCGTCCTTTCCTACATTTTTTTTGTTTCACGTGGTTTTCTAACCCAAGACACGGATAATTTTTAGGTTTACAGTCCACGCCTTACAAGAGAACGTAACCTAATTCAAGTTATGCAAATACCAGTACAGCTTGCATACGAGTCGGTTCACCACGTCTTGTGTGATTTGATTTTTTTTCTTTTGCATTCCAGATAAAATTTGCAATGGATAAAATTCAGACTAGTAATATAAAGCATTATTTAGCCAGGTAGTAAAAGAAGGTTTTTGAGATGCGCCTGGACCATTGTCACTATCCACATACATTACATTCGAACTATTCATTAATGAACAATTTTTGGGACACACTGTAATAGTACAACACAAAATTCACATGTGGGCAAAATGCTCATATTTAAATTCATGATAACACGGGTTGATTTAATCGTGATTTTTACAACAGATTAGTGTTCCTTGCCCACAGATTCTACGTACATCCATTGCAGTTATGGGTAGAGAATCACCAATAACTTCATTTGTATTTTTTGTGATAACGTATGGGTTGAGTGGATGGTCGGAGTAGAGATGAAGTGAAAGCAGTGCAGTGCAGTGGTTCTCATATCACCAACACACATGAAGTTAATTAGGTAGTCTTTAATTAGACGACTGTGGTTTTTCTTTCATCTCGTCTTTCTACTTTCTTTGTTAGTCTTTGTACAACGTACGTACTACAAACATAGTCAAAGTTTTCTGTAGAAGTTAACAAGCAGAAAACTCCTCGTTCCATGATTATTATTTTTCATTTAATAGGTTTCAATTCTCTTGGGGACAGCGCTAGTCTCACTGGTTATATTTCCTTTCTCCTAGACCCAGATGTGCTTTGGGTTTTAAGTATAAGTGCATACTATTACAAAAACGCCCCTGCTTCCTACCTCTTCCGCCCTAGAAATACTCTTTCCTCAAAAACTAAATGAATAATTTGTACAATTTAAACCAAAGAAAAATGAGTCTTGTTAAAGAAAATCTCGTCATTTCTCTTGGCAGGACTAGTTAAAAATGATACATTTCTTCCCTTATTATTTGTAATAAATGGAACTGAGGGATTTTGTTCTGACACGTACATTCTACATTCTTCAAATTTCACCCGGATCACAAACTATGCAATTTAAATCTGGCGTAGTCATTTTTAGGATAAATAACGCACAAGCCGTCTCGGCCTAATCTTATTCATAGACTGAAACACAAGCATTGACTCAATTCATTTTAAAATCAGTAAAAACTCTCAGGACTCCGATCTCATCCATCAAGGCAATGTAAAAAATAAAATTGGAAACGACAGGAAGTTAAATGACAATGAACAGAATTGGCAAAGTGAGAATAAAATAAATCGTATGTATGCAACATAGCGTAAGTCCTAGTCATTTATAGGACGGTGAACCACACACACCACACCACGTACTGGAAACAATAAATAAATATGTTCATTCTAGAGCTTCCGCATTGCAAAAACTCTACTAAATTACCGTTGTTTCAAGTCCTTGTAGTAAGTAGTCGAATTGAGAGTGTGTAAAAGAAGAATAAGTAGGTCCACTTGTGTTTAACCTAATAAAATTCGGATAAATCAACTCCACATCCTCTGGCTCCATGAAAACTCCCCAAATCTCGTTGACTGGTTAGTTTTCCATTTGAGACGCCAGAGAAAACGGTCAAATCTCAAGAATCTCAAGTGGACGAAAATCGTCTCAGAAGCCACACACTTTTTACGACAAGGAACGAGGAATGTGTAGTACGTACATTCTTGGCTCACACGAAGCGTCTGTCTTCAAGTACGATGTAGATGTAGTACAACTTTACCACTCATGATGTTTGAATTAGAAATTAAATGTTTCTAACAGATAATGAATCCATTGCATTGCATTGCAAGCATACATTTGGTAGATGGATAAATAATGAGGTAGGGACAGACACCATATCAACCCAGATATTGTCCTCGGCGTCTATTTTTACACACTCTGTACATACTCTCTCTCTCTCAAACACTATTTTTTTAAGTTGGAACTGTTCCTCTTTTTTTAAAACACGCGACAACGGAACGCATGTAATGTACAGGGCCAAGTCTAAATAAGACTAGGTAGACATAAATACAAATTAAGCGTCCTGCTTCATCAGACTTATATACGACGGTGAAGAAGTTGATGTTCTTAAAACAAGTTACAACTCAAACACTCCCAACACTCAAACACAAAGTCATAACGTTGAAATCAACACATTCTTACTCCCAGTTTTGTAAAGTTTTTAATATTTATTTTCTCAGCCAATGAGGATATAATATTTTTTGATCGGGGTTCACACTTTATATTGAGATACTAGATTTTTAGTAGCGATTTCCCTCAACCTGGTATATAATTTCTCCAAAAACAAAAAGAGTGAGACAAGATATTGGAGAAAGTGAATACGTTTGTGTGCACGTGCCTTCTCGAGTGATTGTTAAAAGTATAATTTGTGTATATTTTTGTGTCCAACCGTGGCTTACATAATTACGATATGAATATGATGTTCAATAAGTGGAAAACTAAACAATCTGAGAATGGTGCTGCTGGTGGTGTAGATAAAGATGGTGACGGGGATCATCGAAGTTACCGGACCCATTTAATATTTGCTGGGAAGCGTGACCCGGACGCAGCTGGAGGTCAGAATGTTGCCTCACAACAAGGGTCACACTACTACGGTGCTTACTCCACCACACAGTCTTTCTCCTCACATTCCAATCATCCTTTCGCCCAAGCCCAGTCAGCAGCACGTCCGACCTCCGCCGCACACTTGGCCGCGGCCTCTGGGGGGGCTGCTGCATCCGCCACTACATCTGGAGTTGGAGGACCATCTCCAGACCCAGGTCTTTGCTCATCTGCTGCTGCCAGAAGAAAAGGTAGTCGTGGAGGTGGAATGGACACTGAGGACGGCTATCGACCCGGAAATAAACAGGTGAGTGATAAAAACTTCACATACTCACTCTACAGTGTATGTTCTAGACGTGGGGTAGTGGGGCTCACGCTTTGGTCCACAAAGGAATGATTTTGACCCAGTTGAAGTTGGCCCTGGTTTCGACACAGTAACAATGTTATTAATGGAAATCCAAAAGTTGAATGTTGTCGTTTGTATGTACCGAAAGGCAAGTCCCGGTCATAAATAATTATTGTAAATTAGAACCCATGGCAAATAATCTCTGCATTCTTGTCGACGGTAAAAGTATAATACTAACAGGTGGGCTTTGATTCAATATCGATTCACGGCCCTATCAGTAAGAATTCTTGGAACTGCCTCTAGTCACTCTGTCCACTTAAAACTACTCGTCCACTTTCCTTTCTCCTCTCACAAGACTCAATCTGGCACTCAAAATACCCTAGAGATTTTCACAATCGTCAGGAGATGAGAGGGCTGGAACGGAAAATTGTCAACTCCAAAGAAACTTGGGACAGGAAGTTCTAATTTCCATGGGGGTGGGGGTATATAGGGGGATCACGCAAACTAGAATCCCAGACATACGGTGTAACTATTCAAACCATTTGTAAGTGAGGATTTTGGATTTCGAGTAAAGAACTTTCTTTGGAGCATAATAGCACAGGCTCTTTAGTGGCTATTGTCACATGAGTTTTTTAAGGGGACTTCGGAATTGCTTCAAATCGAAGTGCAAAGTAAGCAATTCTACAATTGCTCTTACTTATACGGCATGTAACGAGACGGAGCAATTTGAAACGTAGAAGAATATATTCTATTAATTAGTATCCTTGTAGTACTCGCATAATTGCTGCAGTGAGCATTTTTATCCATTTCCATACCCCTGAACATTTATTAATTCAAAGATGCCTGATCCATTTGCATAACTTCGGCGAATTAAAATTTTCAACGCTTTTCAAATAACATCTCCAATTATATATTTCTAAAGGCATATTTTAAATTGTAAGTTTCTACAGCTTAAAAATTGTGACTTTTATTCCTATAATTAGGATCAGCAGCACGAGGCAAATACTCCGCCTACCTCTAGCTAAACTTTTCTACGACGAACCACAAGTCATGCAATATTGAGTATGTTGCACAGATTCCGACATATTTTTTTGAATCACAAATTGCAGTCTTGAATGCATAAGAAGGATACGACAATGTGCATAAATCCTCATGTATTCAGTCTGGTTAGTGGACACATCTGTTCGTTCCGCCTGAAATGTTTACATACATATTCTTGAGGTGGTGGATGATATGTTTTAGATTCAGAGTTGACGAGAGAAAGTAGACTCAGACATATAATATGTTAGAAGAATCTGTGATATCTTTTATTCTGAGCTTTGAGCTCATAAAATGTCTTAAGGACTAGTTTTACGTGCCTCGTGCCTTAGTTGTTCTAACGAGTTTCCCGTAAAACTCGCACGCTTAAACTCAGACGCCATGACTATCCTTGAGTGGAAAACACAGGGAGGTGGAGAGAGTCCATTGTTCCCAAAGCTAACGAGCTGTGCTAGATTAGATATCAGTCTCGGTTAGTTAGTTCTAATTTTCCTTCGTTTCGTTAACCCTTGACTTATTCTTCTAGAAATGGACAAACTTCTTCTACCCTTATTATTTCACCTCTACTCACTCCTTTTCTCAAGCCTCGCAATCGCAACGGGTGTCAATCTCTCCACGTCTCTTCAAATGTTACAGGCAATGTGCCAAATCTGGCAAGAGGTCAACCTTATGTATGTATCTAACGTTAAAGAGCGATTCCATACAGCACGTACTTTTTCGATGAAAAACATATATGCTTCAAAGGTCACTGGAGCTATAAACCTGTACGGCTTGAAGCATAAGGAAATTTTAGGGCAAAAGTCAGTTCCAAATTTTGAAATAACTTGAAAATGAGAAAACGTATAAACAAATTCTCCAACACACTCGATCGATATGATCCGCAACTATATAAATAGCATACTTGAAGTCCCTTAGCCAATTTCCTGCAACATAACCACCATGGCCCGTAGTGTAGAGTAAAAGTAGTTACTTTTGAAGCTAAGAACTTACGCAACTTTTTGATACATTATTTGGAGGTAAAAGTAGACTCGTCAGAATTAAATGTAGAGGAACAGTTATACAATGCCAAGGAGAAAAAAAGGGTGTCTATGCGTTTACAACGAAACCAATTCTAAATTAAGCTCAGAGGATTGTCCTTAACTTATATGCATAGATAAATTTGCAAAGAAGCTTTCTTGGAGTGTGCCAATTGCGTACAGCACTCCATTTTATTATTATCCTATGGGAGTACTGACGATGAGTACTCAGTCCCCGTCAATGTACTCATCAATATTTACCCGCTCTTCTGTTTACTTAAAAGTACGGCTACATTAACCCTCTCGCCTTGCCCATTTTGAGTCTACGACAACTCTACACGAAGAATCCAACAAGGGAAATTGGTTTGGATTCGAGTGAAATACGACTGACGATTTTAAGTCTGGATACGAAGAGATTGAAATGAAATCTCTCTCCCTCTCTACAAATTGGATATTTTAATGCAAATCTATTCTGTGCAATCGGAGGAGGGCTTTCCGCAATTTGTACTACTACTCTCCATCTCCATCTCCAAAATTTAATACCCTAGCTTGCGCAGTGCAGTGCTTGAAAAGAATTTATGTATCGACATGCATGCAGTTGAGAACTTACCAAAATCGACTTAATAGAAAGCAATTTAGGGCAATAGACGTTAGTGCATTTATTCTAAGCAATTTCTGGAGAATGCATTACACTTATGTGGAGTGAGCAAATTGATAATTACTTCCATTCCACATAAATTGTAAAGACCAACTGATAGGACTAAAATTTTGTATTCGCGGGATACAACCAAACAGTTAAAGTACGATTTTAATTGCTACAGATTTGATCCTATGCACTGAGATACAGTTTCTAGACGGAAACGGCAGTGCCGTGAAACTGGAACTTGGATGCGGAATATGTACATGGCCATAAATTATTTTCCCAATGGTCCTATACGAAAGCAAAACAGGACTGACTGTTTGGAAAAGTGTAAGTGTATGTGTAGTATTATTTTATTTGGAGTTTTTATGGGGTAAAAGATGACTTCCTATATTACATATACACACTCACAATATTTTATCAGTCAGATCAAGCCTTCAGTCCGCAGTCTGTATTATTATTACTTTTGATGCTCAATGCTGAGCACATCTCAATCTCAATATCATTTATTCTCCACTTCGCACGACGACGACGACGAGGATTTAGTTTTTCTAGCCGTCCTCCTTCTTGTCGCAGTCACAACAAATATGCTCGCATTTTCTAACCATTTAGTCATCCAGGAAGAAATCTCTTTTTCATTTATATTCATCTCTTGAAAAGTTACAGACAGACGTATATTCACCCAAATACTTATCTGTACTCTAGCACTTTGGATGCACAACCACTAGCCTACATAATCTATCATTCAACCATTCTAACTTATCAGATCCAAGATGTCATTTTGTAGCTCTAGCTCTCGAATTTTGTATATTTCAGGATTTTGGAACCACTCGTTCCGTGCTCTTTTAAATCCTCTACGATGTGAGATTAGACACAGACGAGCTTTCAGACCTCCTCGTCTTTCAAACCCATCCACAAGGATTAGTCCCATTCATTCATGTAAACTTTCCAGGAACAGCTACTAGGATTTGTTAGATCAAGGCAATCCCGTTACGTACACTTACATATTATATGGAAAGACGGAATTAGTTTTCCAAAAATGGCCTCTTCTTTTTGACAATACTACACGACAATATTTACAACATTATTCGTACTCATTCCAATCTTCCATTTCGGAGAAACTAGGCGATTTTTTTCTTTACAAGACACGATTGTGGTTCAGTCAGCACACTCAAACTAATTGGCTCAACCTGATTTACAACACGATCAATGACAAAAAGGGGTATTTCGGATAGTACAGTATTCGTGAAAAAAGATATGAGCTTCTTCATTCCAATATTTACTTCTAGAGGATCTCCCTTTGAATATTTCAAAGTTTATAAAATTAGAAATTCAAAGGTTGTACCTAATTAAATAAATAATATAATATCATTGGAGTAGTAATTAAAAAATAAATTGTAGTAACTACATTCCAAAAATTATTTTCTACGGTTCTGTTGGTGGAACAAAGTTGTTATTCATTCATGGCTTTGTCCAAGTATTCATACGCATCTAGAAATAAGACAAAAATATCATTCCTTATTTTTAGCGCTCCACCATCCTAAAGTAGAATTAATATATAGTTGATTTTTTAGAAGATGAGTTAAATAATTCAATCACTAAAAGCATTTTTGGTTTACATAGTGTATAATCGTGAATATGATGTTTGCTCAGTGACATTTCAAGTCGAGAGCCCTGTGCACATAGTAATTTAGATAGACATTGCTGCATTTACAATTTTCCAGTTGGCAGAAACTTGTCGAGTGTTTACATTATCGTCTACATAATTATTTGTTCACTTTACGCATATTATGACCACATCTTGACAAGTTGAGTGGAGTTGCGCCAATGTGGAGATATTTTTATCTTGACATAAATTTAAATTTCTCGTCCACTTGAATAAATATGCATGGGAGTGTGAGAGAGAGAGCTACATATTTTTCAAATTCTAGACGGTAGTTTGAGTCTAAATTCTAAAGGCAGGCACCCTGATGTGTGTGTGTGCCAACCTCTTTTTATGTAAAACACTCTTCACGGTGATTATGGTAATCCATGTAAAACTAAGCGGGTATCTAGTTTTCATGTCTGCCTTTAGATTGTAGAATCCTGAATTCAAAACCCGGGGAAAATCCTAGTCCTTTCTCCCTAAAGACAAACAATGAAATGTTCAATCAAAGATTTGAAGATTTTGAGGCGGAAAGATCTTGATGATTTATTGTGGTCCCTGACAACTCCAGGAGGAGAATATCCAACATTTTCAAACTCCACCTCAGTCAAAGAGTAGGACAGAAAATAGAACTCAATTTACAAAACAAATAAAATAGATTTCATGCGGGATTGAGTTTTCTTTCTTGCTTTCAAAAATACTTTTACTTTATACTTTCAACCGCAATCCATTCCATTGAATTTCACAAACTCCAACGCAAGGCACGACTCCTTTGAATTATTCACTCTGTATGTTTCAGTTCTTGTGTGATTTTAGGTATTTTTAAAATAAAGTTTTCATTTATTCAGGCATTCGTGAAGGAAAAGGAAAATACATTGTGAATTCCCACACTCGTAAAATTGAGCCATTAATGTAGTATTAAATATCATAAAAAATTTAAGACGGCGACGGGATTTAACATCGAGCTTTATTGGCCGTAAAAAAGTTGATGTAATTTATATTGGAAAAATGAGACACACAATTTTATACGGCCTGCAAAATATATTGAAGGTACATGCTCAGGGATATATCATCATATTAAAGAAAACAAGTATTCCTATTTTGCAAAGAATTTATCCCTCAAGAATGTGGACGGGTATTTGGTGCGGGGGGTCCATCCGTAAGATAAAAAAATCCCTGGCTTGCCTGCATGTGGCTGGACTGTCCAGTGTTTGCAATCCACAAGTTGAGAAAGTGGAGAAAGTTGAAAGAAAACAAATTGGAGAGATTTTTTTCATTTCATCTGTTTCAAGGAGTGTTGAGGATAAAAAATCAACTCATGAAAAGGAAACTTGACTTGACTTGTTTCCGATGGGAAAGACTACATCAAAAATTCTTTCGTTTTCGGAAAACATAATTATATTACGATTTTTTTTTCTCTCCTCATCTTTTTCTCATACTGTACCACGGTACGTGTTCTCTGGACTCACTCATTTTATTCAATGCCATTTGCCATTTGGAGAACGTTATATAATGTAAGAGTACGTACGTAGAAGTACACCTCCAACATACTTATACACTTTGAACTATACGATACGTGTTTTATCGATCTTACCCCTCTGTATTTCGTTTCAAAAGACCGACGAATGAATCGGGTAATAAATATCAAGGTTACAAACAGGAGTCGGAAAAAAAGAGTTTCTTTGCCCTAGCATGCTTACCTATAAGAAAAAAAGTAAGACGGATTCGGTTTTTTCCCCTCCGTCCACCGTTTATAATATATGGATTTGAAGTTGAATACGAAACTGTCATTTATAGGTTTTCCTCATGGGTGATTTCATTCAAGTCCCTCGTTTTTCTACACATAGACTCCTTGAGTGAGTGATTTCTTGGCCGAAACATCATTTGGTTCGTGGTGGTTGGAAGTTGGACGTGAAATGACCCGAGAGTGGAGGAAAAGGGAAGAAAGTAGTTAAATCTCATTCCTTGAAAGAATGAAAGGTATTAGGAGATTAAATGTAATCATTAGACTATGTAATATTTGACATTATGACTCCTGACGACGACCACCACCAAAGTAAAGTGGTTTTTCCTTCAACCCATACACGTACACGTTCACATTCAAGCTCAATTTTACAAAAGGTCTTTTCTTTCATGGACTTAAATGCCGCTCCACTCTTCGGTCTTTTCAACCAGAAAAGTTTTTTGACATGAAGTCGAGTAAAAGTTTTTACAGTAGTAGTAGTGGGTTGGCTGGCATGCTTCCTTGCATTCTTAACACAAGCACAGCACACGTACCATACAAGTCAAGTTAGTACAACTTTTCCTTACATACATAATTTTTGACTTGACTTAGAGTTGGTTTACCTTCAGGACAAGTTTGAGAATGCGCAGACTAGGTCACTAGAAAACCTCATTTCCCTTGTCATCTAATGAGTAGTGTGGAATGAAAACAAGAGGCTGGGAGCAGACAAGAAATCTAGATTCTAGATTCTCAGCCGAATCCAAACAAAAGGAGAGAAAACATTGAATTGAGAGAGTCGAGATGAAGACGCACGTTTAAAATTGAAAATTGACTTTTTCCTTGTATTGTACCTACCCATGTAAATTTCCTCCAAAGTCATTTCCTATGTCGCCCTCCAGCTCCACCAGTTCGTAAGCCGATTATATCGGAGCTCAGACTATGTATGTATGTCTATGTTCAGAGGACCGTCCAATATACCGCAAAGCTTACAGTAGAGAGTAGAGACCTGTCCGGAACATGCCCAAGAGTATTTCCCACAACTTTCACTGTTCAGAAAGTGGAGAAAGTTTATAGAAAATACCCAATTAAATACTCTGTGATTGGCGTTGCCGCAAGTCATGGTATTTTCAAAAGATAATACGTATTAGCTTTTTATTTGGCGAACTCAATGTCACCCCATTAGTAATAAAAATTTATTATGGAAGAAAATCCCTGTCAAAAAGTGATTGAAATAAGTTTTTCTCATGAGACCTGGATCGAACCCCGAACGTAGATATGACGGTACTTTTACGAGCTCGCAAAATAGACTGGCGTAAATGTAAGTAGAATACGAGACTAGACCAAATCTTAATTTCAGAAATAAGTATAAGCTGGAGTCTTTGTAATTCTACGGTGCTTATATCGACCAGTATACACTCCCGTTTATTCAATTATTACTGTATTCCTATTGAATTGGATGGATAAGAGAGCAATCTTCTTTATAAAATTTTTCTATAAGCTCAACTTCACAGAAAAAGGCAGTACAAAGGGGATCCTTCAATTTCCATACGTAGAATCAAATCAACTTACGTGTACATCGGCGGCATAATATAATCCACAATTCAATACTCTTCTCCGACTACGCACTGAGATTGACTGAAGTCCTACTTCCTATTCTGATTGAGACTTGGCCTTCACATTTTTCCTTGCAATGTTTTGAGTGAGGAAATAGGTCAAACCATAATTCAATACTTGCTTAAAAGTTAAAAGAGATTTCAAGAAAAAAAAAAGATTTAACTTTCGCCGTTATCTTCTTTCTCCTTCTGCTCAACTTGAGTCTTCTTCTTCAGAAGAGCCGATTCTAGGGTACGGAATAAATGCATGGATTCGATTGTTATCACACAGAATACAAGTGTGGTGGTACGGCATGACAAGAAACAAAAAATATTCCATTATTTTCAAGTTGGAGTTCTTTTCTTCTATCCATCTCACAAGGTAACACCCATGGTATTGGTCAGCTTTTTAAAAGTAAGACGTTTTCTTAAAATATAAAAAACGTAACGTTTTTCACACTTTTCTGAGATTTCATTGAGAGATTACTGGAGATACGAAATAGTTTTCTAAGATGTCTAAGCCGAAAATATTTGAAAAATGAAAATGTTAAAAATTCGGAACAAATTTTGCCGCACAAGATTCCGGATTGCTCTTTGCATTTAATTTAAACCGGTTCGGATTAAACCATCACGAAACATTACTTTGGTACTTTATTGTCAAGGCCTCCAAAATGTCTAGTCTTTACATTTGGAATGCGAAGACTTTCATACAGGAAATAATACATGCCATTGCTGAACACACGCATCCACACAGAAATTTACCTTGTGAGCTTTATTTTGTGCCACGTCATGGGATGTAAATAGTCCACACGCATCCTTGCATCTTTGCCATGTCACCAGATTTCCTCCACTTCGGTCAAAGTTTGACGGAGAAAAGTTGAATCGGTAATCCTCCCTCATCTGTCTTCTTGGCATGGCGTGTCAACATTGTGTAAGCGGTGTTTTTGTGTGATGACTATTGACGCTGACGCTGACGCTGACGACGGCAGCACTACCACCGTCACCGTCACTGCTGCCTCGACAGATTTATCTTTTCTCCATGTTTGGAAGACAAGGATTCTTGTCCTTCCTGAGGCTACCCTTTTCCTTTCAACACACATTACATTATATAAGACAACCAAACTTTCTTATCACATTTCCTATTTACGAGAACATCAGCCAGTGCTACTCTTGAGCCCTTTGAAAATGAAAATCCCTTCCTAATGCATGGTAAAGGAAAGAAGAGCTGGAGAAGATAACCCAGCATTGCTTTTACTATGCTATGGAATGGATGGATGACTGAATAAACTGTAAGGATGTAAGGATGAGCACATGGAGCAAAATCTGCACACTGCACAAGTAGTGCTCTAATGTAATGTAATGTAATGTAACATCCAGATAAGACCTTCTTCAAAGGAACCAAAATTTTAAATGAGATTTAGAACCAAGTTGATGGGGAATGGCGGGAGAAAGAAGAAAGCACATGGTTGGGTTAAATTGTGGAATGCAAGGGGTCTCGACGTGTCAGCAAATAACAAATCCACGACTACATGTTGTAGTAGTTATACTGAACTAGGACTACGAAGGAGCTATGACTCTTTGCCGCTACTGTGCAAAAGTCATGTTATTCTTGGTCTAGCTCTGCTCTGCTGGCTCCTGGGGTCGGGAAAAACCTTGCAAAATTCGGGAGAAAGCGTAGGACAAGTTCTGCAAATGCATTGCAGTGAGAGGTTGCAGTCATGGTCCCATGTTTTTTTTGGTACTACTAGTAGTAAGAAGGTTTTGTGAGTGTGGGACCCTGGACTCTCGTGGCCTTGCTTGCTGCCTGCATATCTATGCATCCATGGATCCCCCCGAAAAAAAGAAAATTCTGCCGAGCTTTCACTGCCTTTCTCCCATGTATTCGTACTCCTTGAAAATGCTTGGTTGGTGATGGTGGTGGTGCTTGGTGGGTATCCCATTTGTAGTGCTCCTGTTCCCATCGTCATCGTCGTCCAAAGTTTTAGGCCATTGCAGTAGTATTCGTAGTAGTTGAAGCCCACCCAGTAGATATGTGATACGTCAGTGCACGTGTATAGCCCACTGAGGAAGGAAAGGAGTCAGACGAAGGTCTCTCTTTCTCTTCAATTCTTCCAGTTCCTTCCTAGTATTAAATGTTGGAACGAGGTTACTTTTCTCTCATTTCCTTATCATCGACTTATTCACGGGAGTCTGGGTGAAGAGTATGTTCGCTCTTAGTCTCAGTGTCAGTGAAACAACAGACGACACTTTTCACTCAACTTATTACTACACACCTTCAACCACGACCATCAAAAATTCTTTAGTCAACCAATTGTTCCCAAACACAAAGATTTCTATTGTATTTGTATTTGCATTCCCTCACTCAAACATTGTCGTCGTCGTTCCTGCTCCGCGCTATTCGCGGTAGCAACCACGGCACCTCAAATGCAATGGAGAAATCTTGAGTCATCTCTACTAGCCAGTGCCATTCGCCGATCCTTACCCACTTTCTTCTTTGCCTTTGACTCAACCAGAAATAAGGACAGAGAGGTGAGTTTGAATTATTTTTTTAGACCGTTGATCCGGGACTGAATCCGGATCTTGTAGTTCACCCGGTATTACAAGTACAACAGAGAAGAGAAAGTGAGAAAGTCTACTCAGGATTAGGCACCGCAGATTATGTAGTATATGTTTGGCAAATTGGGATTTTTGTAATTCAGCATGAAAACCTCCGTTTGTTCTGATTTCTGAAAATACTAGAACATAGAATAATTTGTTCGTCTTGGGAAATGGGGTGGTCCAAACATGTGATCATTTTGTATTAAATCAATTGAGTAAAATATTTGACAGAACCTGGCGCAGTTTGTCTATGAATAATTTGGTTGTTCCAACGGAGAAAATTACAGACTAAGAAAGTGCGCATGTCTTAGCGAGGTTTGTTGTTCATCAATATTTAGAAGACACACAAGGTTAAACTGAATTGCCTCAATTTACTGATTTGATTTGTTTTGTTTTGATTCAAATAAGTTAATTCCACTGTCATATTGATTTTACCTGCGTGTTCTTTAACCCCCACTGAGAGACTATATGTACTGCCGCATTATACACATGTGTAAACTTAATAAAATATTCAGGAATTTCAGGTACACAAAGAAATCTTATAGTATAACATGTCCTATGCAGTTGTTTTGAACCGTTATTCACACAAATAAATTGCACCTTAGAACGACGGAATGGGTTCAGTTCTACAGATTCCTTATAGAAAATAATACATTTCATTCATCATCCACGCACGTGGTTAAATTAGAACGATATAAGGAATTCCCTAAAAACACCTTGTGTATTTGCTGTCAACCGGCATACTCTTTCAAAGTATTACCGCTTTTACAAAAGTGTTCTCAAGTTTACTGTATTCTAGGGCTAAATGACAATGAGCACAGGTAATACAATAGAAATTCTAAAATGTATGATAATACTCTCCCTCATCTAATAGTAGAATCTAAAGTTATCAAGATGACTTGTTAGAACTGTTCTGAATACATCTGTGTGTTACAAAATGTGAGAGACTTAATAGATAAAAAACATTAATCCGAATAATTTTCCAATACAATTTAGTATATCGTTATGTTTTGAGTTCTAGAAAAACTATTTAATTAACATGGGGAAAAGTTCACGCTTCCCATAGTTCTGCCATAATTCTTCAGTAGTATGCAGTAGTTCTGTGAAACGCCCCAATTTCCAATACGAAGTACACTCTTCGATTGCTTATTGAGTTAGTATATCTTCCAACATGATGTGCTTCTGGCATTTTAAATTAGACCATTCGGTAATTCGTAGATTGCCATGCACATTGGTGTTTCGTAATTATACGTTCAAATGTCGTTAGTACACAGTGGGGTGCTTGTTTTTCTAATTCCAACTAATTGGAATGTCCGGAAGGGTAATCAGGAAAAGAATAGTGAATGTAAAGGTCGAGAGGGAACAGGTAAGAAGTAAGAATGTAAACTACCGCTGTAAGTCCTTCTAAGAACTGGGTAGAGTAGTCGTAGAAGTTTGCCAAGTCCATAAAGAGAAAGTTGATGTTGATGGTTAAAGGGAACATTACAGGAAAGCACCTCATCTCATTCCTTTCTAAGGAGAAACCAAAATGTACCTTTCCAACCTTTTCTCCAACACATGCTAACATTCCGTGAAAATGTATGCATCACTAACAATCCGTCCTGAGGTTATGTTAGTCACACATACAAACAAACAAGAGCGGTCGGGTTGAATTAAGATTCTTTACTGGTCGGTCGGACCGATTGGTGTAAAAACAAATGGTTTTGGTTTTGTCTTTTGTATGTATACGTAGGTGGTTAAGAGTTAGAGATCTCTCTCACTTGTCCAACATTTGTATGCTTAATCATATCAAAGAGTCAAGCACTTTGCGTTTTTACGTGTTTCCTCTACCTTCTACATTACCATCGGACTAACCGATCATTGTCATTGTCAATGTTACCTTACGTTATCCTCTAAATAATTAAACGAAGCGAGCGACGTTTGCAAGCCAGATAGCACGTGGCTCTCGAAATTCCGATTCTCTCGGCTCTTCGCCTTGTTACGAAACACCACTACGTTTAACTGACCTGAATGGCAAGGGAAAGTTTTCAAATGCAAGCTGCTTTTGAACACATTCCTTTTCCTGTCCTTTTGTAAAGTATTTGAGCACCCTCAGCAAGTTGGTGAAATTCTCATTTCCTTTCTCATAAGCTATGGCACTAGAATATTCAGATTCAGATACAGATCATGAATATTCTAGTATTTCCAAACCTGAAATAACTCAACGTGGCACAGGCCGTCAGTTTTGTGTATTTCTCAATCAGATTGTGAGAAAATGCGGGGGAATATAGTCTGGTGTATTTTAAACTGTTATGTTGGTTTGACCATTTTGTAATTTAAGAAAATCCCAGTCACCTTTCAAATTATGTATAAACATTTATGTTTAACTTTCTTGGAATTCCTGGGCTCATACCTCTGACTGCGTAGAAAAATAAACTGTTCGGCATAACCTGAATTTAACACTGAAACCATTCCTTGTGGACTCACGATTGGCCTGTCTCCTTATACTGTACAGAAATGTTTGTTGGTTTTTCCAGGTCAGTTTCGGAGGCGGTGGTGACATTAATTGGATCGGTGGCGGTAGTGGTGGCGGTGGAGGCGGTGGACAGCCAAGTCCTTCGTCCGTGTATGGGAGTCAAAGTGATGAGGGAAACAAGCCAGGAATGTTGTACGTTGATACATACATAATTCTATAAAATAAGATTAATCAAGTTTTGGTTAAACCACTCCTTATCACATTCAAAAATGGTGGTTCTGAGTCAGTTTATGAATCTGTTTTACAACTTCATGTTATTTTTTTTTATTTCAGAAATGTCGTGGCAGGACTCTCTCGAGATTGTTTTATCATTCCTTTGGCTTGTGTTGATCGTTTTCTCCCAGCTGGGCTCACGGTAAGTTTCTTTGTTGAGTTCCCACGGACCATTTCCTCCATTTGCATTCATGTCCAAACCTCCTTTTCCTGAAGGCAAGGCAATAGAAGCTCCGAGAAAACGTGAAACAATGATTACTTTACAAGGAAGAACCCATGCATAATACATTCATACATCACAGTCTCCTTTCTCCTCATCCCGTCTGGACTTGGTCGGACCCCAATTCCCAAAACTCCCGGGCTCAGGGGGGACGACAGACCTTGCCTTTGGGTGAGGCAGTGAATATTGCATGTATGGATGGAAGGAAGGGACAGACCTTGTCCATGTTCCTACTCCAATTCCTATTCCTATGTATGCATCACCATATTCTTGGTCAATTGGGTGAACACAATAATGGTGAAAGTGATTTCTCGGGGAGAAAATCCATGGACAAGAGTTATGTGAACTCAGCAGGGGAGAGGTTATGGAATTCAGTCCTAGTACAAGTCTCTTGCTGTGATTCTCAAAATATCACATCTCCTCACTACATAACACAACCAACGCTTTGAATTGGATAGAATTGTTTCTTTGAACTTTGTTGTTTAGTAGGACAACAAAACCAGAGGTATACGAGACAGAGAGAGGGCAACGGATAAAATCCCTGAATCCTAAACCAACCACGAATACAAACACACATTATTATAATAAATCTGTCTATCTACGTGTGTATGCAGGGATGTGATGATGATGTATGTCAGGGATCTTGTTTTCAACAAAGATATTACTATTGTGTCAGGTGCAATTTATGATGTACTACATTATGTATGTGTGCATTGTTATGAATTCCATTGTATAGTGTGACACGAAGGTGCAGGGAAGCAAGGAAAATCTTGAAGCCGATAAACCCTTCTAAGATAGAGTTAAGAGAGTATTAATAAATGAAGCCTTTAATTAAGCCCATTTAACCTAGTCGGATTCCTATGCGTTGCGTTGCGTTGCGTGAGTGAGTGAGTGAGTCCCCAGGAACTTTCTCCGTGAGACAAAAAAAATAATTCCATCAAATGGGATTTGTAACCAGAACCAGAGTTAGAGGTCAGATTATATGAGTATGAGTAGCAAAAACTTCTCGATTTGGAGTTCCATTCCATTAGGACTATTGATTGTTGTACTAGTAAACCGGTAGTAGTAGGTTGTCCAACATTATTTCTATATGCTATCATGCAGGTTTTAGAAATTATGGGCACATTTGAATTCAGGAATAAAAGTCAAGGTATGGACGAGTATAAAGAAATCAAAGTTTGGTGACGGAAGGCTTCTTTGAAATCCAAGACTTGTCCTGACAGCATACCAATAGTACATAGAATAGTCTAACCTAATCGAGTTATAGAGTGTACCTCCATCCAAATAGACCTGTCCAAATGCGTAAGGTTTGTTTGAGTAGCCATATAGAAACTCTAGAACTCCGGGCAAGGTCAGATTCTTCGTGTATCTTTTCTTTCCGCTGGTTCGGTTCGGTGCTTGAGTTGAATAGAAACGCAGCAGAAATGTGTATAGCTTCTGAAAGCATAGACCAGAATAAGTTTCTGGTTATTAGATTCAGAATGAAGCTATAATGTTTAATGGAGTATTGTAACAATCGTAAGATTCCTTTGCAAAGAGTTCTAGCACGTTGAAAGTGCAAAAAGACATCATTAGAACGTTGAAACGTTGAAATAGTATAACGTATCTTTGTTAAAACGATCAAAATCCGAATCACCTGAAAGGCAAAAATAAATAGTTTCTGTCATAATGCACTTCCTAAGTACATTGTGATTGTACCAAATTCATGGACAAAGAAATTATGACCAAAACTTGAAATCATTATACTTATCGTATTTGACGATTAAATATTTGCTTAGTGTTCACTTAGGCCAGAACCCGTGTATTCTGCTGACACATTCCTATGCATAACTTAAAACCGAGCAGGTCGTGAAAACATTCGAACCGAACCGATCGGAGTTATAATTTTTCCTTTGACATGCGAGTAGAGTACGATTTGGAGTTTGAGTTGACTGTATACACAACATGTTGTTTGGTACATACTTATCGACTTTTTCCCTAACTGTTATGTCCATATATTTGTCTTCTGCGTCAACAAGCTCTTTTAGTCTTTCAAATCTTGCAATGTTTATCTAGACTTCTCTATTCTTTTCTTTTGTACAACCAAGAACCTAATACGACTGCCTCGTCACTCCTCTCTGTCGCGTCGTAAGATTTGATGGCTGCGTGTACAATTTATCTGATTTGACGTTCGCACCTTCTCTGCCAAAAACGTCAAAAGGAAGCAACACATCAAAACAAAAGAATTAATCATTTGTTTTATTTGTGCCTTTGGGAAACAAGAATAATTGTTATTGGGGAATCCAGAATAATGATAAATGTGTTCACATGCAGTCTCTCCACACACGAGCTTTCCCTCCGGCACGCAATACCATGAAATGAATAGGAAAATTTAAACACTACCAACACCTTTACATCTCAACGACCCGGTTTCTCCTCCATAATAACGGTGTAGGTTTCAAAAGACAATGAAACTTTTGTTTCAAAAGGCAAATAAATGGACTTGTATTACATTGTATGGAATACACACACACTAGACACTACAAAGAAATACACAAGGCTAGGCTTAATTTGAAATCATCCAATTGTAGTAGAAATAAATTAACAGATTTGAATCAAAGCAATTAATTCACACACGTCTTGAGTCACGTTCGCCTTGGAAGAGTAAAGTAGTAAATGTCTGTTGTGACTCAATTTCTCAATGAAATTGGCACTTTACTTTTCCCAACATTTTCCTTCCTTATTCCGCTACAACATTTACACCATAAAGTATGTGGAATTACTTGGAAAAGTTTACCACAAGAAATGAATTGGTGAGTCGTATTACTAGTGTAAAGCACTTTTATGACTCCAAGTAATTCCAGAGAGAAATTTTCAGATATTCTCTTCATTGTGTTTTTAGCCAGAGTCCTATTTTGAACAAAACAACATCCGTCTTTACTTGGGGATTTTAATCCCCAACTAAAGCTGTTTTGGGACTTTCTTCAACTTTACAGTGCATAAAATGAAAGAATCGACCGGGAAAACTTTCTATGTTTAGAAACCATGTAACCATGAGCTCACACCACCATGCCACCTCATTCGAACTTTGAATGGGACTTTGAGTTCAAAATGTAGTGCAAGAGGTTTATTTAGGAATTTAATGTTGTTTGTTTCCCTACATACATATGTTCTTTCCGTCCTCCGGCCAGGACGGAACTTTATTAACGAGTCATTTGCCAAATCGATAAAAAGCTAATTTGTCGCAAAAGGACATATAGCCAAAAGACTTGAGATAGAGACGCAAATTCCACATCCATTGCCAACGGCGTACAAAAATGCAAGTGAGCAAAACAAATCTGAAACGGACGGAACACATTAATCTAAAAGTCTGTATTTGACCTATATTGTACAATGAACTTAACTGCACAGCTACAATGCATATTCATTCTTTTCTAAACATACAAATGGGCGATATCATTCACGACAACCAAAATTATTCAATTTTTAAACAGAAAACTCCTTACACCAATCATTGGAATCTCACAATGCTTATCAAAATGTACGTCATATTTTCCCACCTTCCATAGACATTCAGTCAAATGGACAGTGTAAGACTCTGAGCACAGTATAAAGTTTTGCTATTAGATACATTCGGGAAAGTAAAACTAAAACTCAAGATTTTGAACCTCTACCTTTGCAATCCATTACAACTACAGTATGCTTGACAGAAAACGTCTGAATTAAGACATATTTCCCTTATGAAATTTGCAGCTTCCCGAACCGAAGTCAAGGACAAATAACAATCAGCCAACGATGGGTACACCCTTGAAAATCCTAGAAGTCGCGGACCCACAATTGGCAGTTGTGGTCCACCTGATGACGCCGCTAATGCCTCTAAATTTGCCAGCCGTGGAGTCGCCCATGTCCCAACCAGATAGAATCCAACGGATGCTTGCAACGCAGCTCTTGCAAAAAGCAGCCACCGACAGACAAGCCAACCATGGCCTTCTTCTAGCTTCAATGGAGAATAGCTGTAAGTGAAACTCTCTTTCAATTCACCCACTAAAACCTAAGTAGTTTGGATTTAGAGAGAGAACGGAAGGATCTTCTAGCCCAGCGCGTGTATAATGCACATTCTAGCCCAGTCTCCATCTCCCAATATGACGCAGCAGAAATTCATGAGGGAGATACCCCAGGTGATCCGCTGTTTTGGAACGGGGGATCCATCAGCTATGCTATTTGTACGGGGTTCGATTCCCCGCGCCTGGCAGTACTCAGTCCGACTTTTCCAATAGCGCTGTGAAGTTTTAAGGGATACGCGGTCAACGTCAACGTTCTGCGTTTTTACCACTTTTGCTTTCTTCAATTTGTAAAGTGCCTGAGTGTGGTAGGAAAATCCGGTCGGTCGAGTTGCCCAGTGGTAATTAAGTGACTAAACAAACACTGGATGACTTGTTTGGTGACGGAGCAGTAATGCATTCGTTCTAAGGTGAATCTTATATTGCGGGGTTGCTGGCTGCTAAACCAACTTAGAATTACAGATAAGCCTTGATATGAATATGGTAATGTGCGATATCTGTCTACCCGTCAAACCCACGACGACTCAGGAAAGATCTTCTGGCAAAAGTCTAGAGTATAAATCCAGAGTTTGAGTTTTTAGAGTTATAAAACTATTTGAAATTCTATACGTTGATTCTGGGAATGAAAGGAGAAAGTCCTTATCAATGACATGCTGGCACTTGGTAGGACGGATATTGGGTTACGTTGCGAATGAAATTAGAGCCTGACTGTGATTATCTTCATGCTTCAAAAGTATTCAATGTCTGTGTGTTTACTTTAGAACCCTACCAATGGGGCTTGATTGCAGTTTTCTATTAATCATCTTTGAATAGATGAGTTCATTCATCAAGAATAGTATGAATTTCTTAAAAGAAGATATTTCTGAGTTGGACGCTCTTTCAGTTAGAGCGAAGGTATTGCGTTAGGTTTCCTGAAAGAAGAGGAAGATTAGAATATTTTTCACGAATTTTTTCTGAAGTGAAGGAGTAAGCGTGTCAAGAGTGTATGCTTGCAAGTGAAAGTAGAAGACTTGAGGCCGGCAGGTTTCTCTAGAGCACAAACACACAATGTTGTGAATTAAGACATCAATTTCTGTCCTTTTACTTGCCTTCAAGTTTGCCGACAACACTCTTTCTGAAAAGTACAGTATAAATATTCCAATCCTTTGAGATTTTCACTTTCCCTGCTTTCTCTTTGATAGAATACCAGTTCTGAACCTAATATAGTTTTCCCCACCATGTGTCTTTTTTTTCACACGGATACTTTTCTAAAACTTAAATAAACTCAAATAAATTTAAATATCGTCATTTCTTTAAAGTATAGTATAAACCATTGGGACTAGAAAGATTTGGGTATCACTTTGGGTATGACCCTTTTGAGCGGAAGAACGGAAGGAAGAAAGATAGTGAACTCAAACTCGACTCGAACTCGAGGCCTTTGCCTGAGAAAAATTCCTTTTCTTCTCAATATGGAAACAGTTCCACTGAGGATCATCCTTTTTGAGTTCATAAGTCAGAGTTAGGCTTCCAGGGCGAGTCTAACGGCTGGGAGCTGAATGAGGCGGGTTTGGATAAATGGAACAGATAATGGAATATGCATTTGGCACAGAAGAATGCAGGGAAAGATGCACGCATCGCATCATCTGTGCCATTGGGACACCTCGTCTCCACCAGGAATCTGCATTTGAGTGTAGAAGACAGTTTTAAGAGAAATGGCAGATCGTTATAATATTTTATGTTCAAGTCCCATCAGTTGAATGCTAGGAAAATAAGGATGCCGTGCCTTTCGGTGCAAGCTCCTAGAATGCCTCACAATGCCGAGTTATGTTACAGTGTAGAATCTTAGATTGACCATCAAGAAATTCCTCTCCAGAAAATGTCAACTCTTCAACCAAAGTGTACGAGACTTTCTTACCTCCCCACTCTCTCTCTAGAGACTTATTTTGTACAATTTCTGAATTCTGAAAAAGTCCATGGTCGACAAATTGCTTCTGTCAGACCAGGGCGGAAAAATTCCAACTTGTTTCACAGCTCTACGCTGAGCGGGTTCCTTCTACTGAAAGAACGTGTTTTTGGAGCAACGCTTACTCCTACTTGACTTGGACTCTACTTACATACTTGAACTGAATTCCATACTCAGAGCTAAGGGACGAACTCAAATAATAACACTTTCCTTCAAAAGCGACCTAGTCAACCCGACTGACAATTGGACAATTTTCTTGACTGTTCCTATGTCTCTTAATATAGCTGTCCCTTTCACACAGCGGCAATGAATTTATGGTGAAAGCACTGGTGAGGACAGACCAGAGACCAAATTCCCACATGTACGTATTGGACCATTTCAACACTGTTAAAGTGTGAACCAAAAAATATAGTCACACGAAAAGAAATTTAATTGGACCCTGTGTCAAAATTCAGCCTGATAAAGTGTGGATTTGCTTAATTTGGTTATTAATCTAGATTCGGGTGGTGGAGGGTATGGAGTTGGTACGTCCGTATCCGGTGGACAGAAAAGGAAATTGTTTGAGGTTAGAGAAAGCTCTGAGAATGTTGAAAAGTGAAAGAGGGTTTTTAATCAGGCCCTGAAAAAAAATCTCCCGTCAACCGCTCTGACTATTTTCTCTATTGCACGGCGGCACTTCTTCCAATCTAAAAGAAACTTTTTTTTGCTCGTCGACCGTGGACAGGAACGAGGATTAAATTCTCATGGGAGGAGAAACATGGGCTACGTGTCAGCCTTAACCGACACCGTGGAAAGAGGCCACCAGTCTGAGTCTCCAGCAAGTCTTTTGACAGGGGTGACGACGATACACGTCAGAGTCGGAACGGAGAGAAATTTTAAAACCAGTCTAACTGGGACAGGAAAAGAAAGTTGATGAAATTAACTCAAGCACAGTTTGTCGTTCCTTTCTCCGTGGGACGTGTACCTGTGTTAGGCATAACCACGTTTAGATGTAGCATTAGTGAGTGGTTTGAGTCAGTCATTGTATATAATCCATTGACGAAGACAGCAATGCGCTCATGTTATGGTTCGATTCCTCTGACACATAAGGTTTCGGCCATAGCTTTCTCCAAGGGGTTCTATTCTAGGATGAGTACATTTTGTACGTCAAATAATATAACCTCTTGTTTGACGTTAATTTCGGTGTGAATTTGAGAAGGAGAATGAATTCCCTGTTTTATGGATTAAGTTATTTTTAATTATGCAGCTCCGGTTTGTATACATAGGTGGGACAGGTTTTGATTGAAGGAGTAATAAATTGCTGAAGCTGTGTGAACTCTGCCGTTGGTGATTAAAATTATTCACCCACGTAACAAATGATACACCTAACACCTAATGTAATGTGTTGTTCTGAAATCACCTTGGGAATCACTTGAGTGGCATCCTGTTCCATTCACATTCTCGTCAGTTTTGGAAAGGCCACATGATTGTTGCTTAATTCATCCTTCCCGAACCTGATACTAGTGTCGGGGTACGGGAACAACACCGGGTAGAGAAGCTGACATTTCATATCAGCCGTATAATTAATCATACTTGGTTTTAGGAGTCAGAGTTTCTCTTGAAGCCAAGGTCCAGTCATGCACGCACTCACAATCCATTGGAGACTCCATGTGGGTCACAGCTCCATGTGTTAAATCTAGACCTCTAAAACCAACCAAAATACCACCACCTCATTCCATTCAACGATTCAACCCGAAACTCCCCAACTCAAGAATGATGGAAACGAAAACATTCTTTTTCGGCAATCTTCCAGTATTTTTCTTCACAAAAACCTTTTTCACTTTCTTCCTCTCACTTAATGTTGACTAAAGCTTGACTACAATGGTTTTAATATTTGGAGGAGTAAAAGTAAACGAATCACTGGGTTTCATGTTCTCTTTCCCTCAACGCGTGCCACTTCTCTCACTACGACTTTCTCTTACTAATGGCCTCCATTCCTTGCCACGCACTCAAATAAATATCAAAATCACTGGGGAAGAAAAATCTTTGAAAAAAACACACTTGCATGCATTTTACACCAATGTAACTAAAATACTTAAGGCTTTCTCCACGTCTTGGAATTTATGTAAACGCAACGTGGTTGTTCGATTCGCATGGGTGCATTCAGAGTGCAGCAATGTCGCTGGAATGAACGCTAAAGTCTCAAATAATGACAAATTGCAGATCAGAATAAAACATTAGGGAAAAAAACTAACAAATGATATCATGTACGGGTCGCATGCTCCGAATATTGAACAAAATGTTTCCTCGGATATTTTTGTTAGGAAAATGGGGCTAACGATTTGTATTGTTATTAATTTGAGAAGTGCTGCCAGTATTAATTTGTACTAAGTAGCAATGTGGCTTACTGATGAATAGGCAATAATTATATTCGTGACTGAAAAAATGGAATCTAGTAATTTAGTTTTATATCCGAATTTGATTGCCAAACTAAACTGAGCAAAGATCTACCTCTGTATAATCAACATCTCCAAAGTTACAAGGAAAATTGTTAAAATTTTTGCTATTTCATAGACTTTTGACTCACTCCATTCAACACATGGCAGCGTAATTCCAATTTAGTGAAAATGGAGCAATTTGGAAATTTACCTCATGTGGTAATATTCCAGTAGCAGTCAACTGTTCACAGGAGTATTTCATTGCAAAACTTTTCTTGGCCATAAAATTCCTTCTTCTTTTTCGATCCTAAAAGCACACAAAGTTTTCTTTAACGCTGAAAAATTGCTCAGATAATTTATAACCTTCATAATCATATCCATCAGTCGTGT
Organism: Protaphorura armata; assembly: GCA_034700305.1. Taxonomy (NCBI): domain Eukaryota; kingdom Metazoa; phylum Arthropoda; class Collembola; order Poduromorpha; family Onychiuridae; genus Protaphorura; species Protaphorura armata. The sequence continues at coordinate 41,157 of JAQIXO010000049.1, forward strand.
GACGTGTGAAACGTCTCAATAATTTTCTTGCACTTGAACCTGTCGTGATGTCAGACAATATTATTTGTCTGTGAATCTGCTGTCTAGTAAATTACTCCCTAGTGCTAGTACTAGTACAGAAGAACTTTGCGTGTCAATGTGGTTTTCATTTCCGTCGACCCATGTGTTCAATCCCAGACAACCAATTTATTAATGTGTTTCTAAAAACTTTTGGGACTATCATTCATCTGTCCCGCTCTCAGTCCGTGTAATTATTGTGCTGTCATAATACAAAATATCATTCTCGTTCTTCACAGTTTCTGCCCTCCAGTATAGAGAAAATTTTGTACTGGCGAAATGCATGCAACATTGATTCTCATAATCCGGTAGTAATTGCACCCATTTTGATTAGAATTAGTCAAAGTCATAAGTAGTGCTGTGGATTCTACCTGTGGGAGCAACTAGGTAATCTAAAGTACTGTGTAATTGAATTGCACACATTGCCGGGAACATAAATACTGTCGCCAGGGATATATGTATAATATGTAGAGTAGAAGTCTTGGGTTCCTTTCTCCAGTATTTCTCTCTACTTTGTACTACTCATCTCTGTCGCGATTTGAAAGGTGTCCCTGCTGAGGTGGTAATGGGTAAGGCATACAGAATCTCCGTGAGTCTGCATGGGTAATCCAGGAGCGGAGTCGAAGAAAGAGAACAGAACAAAATGAATGAATATTGTTTCGTTTCTTTGGACGGGTTGACAAATGAATGGGGGTAGAGATTTCCTTCTTTCGATTTTGGATATCCGTCCGGGTTTTACAAAAACCCCAGACATTTTACGAACTTTCACTCCTGAAAGTAATACATACTACTACTATGTAGTACTTGTATTTTTCAGGCTTATATAAACGAACAATATTGCTTTGGTCGGACCCATGAATTTGGCGTTTGGCCCCATCACATGTACAGGGTGGCACATTATCCCTCATTCAAAAGCATACTGATGTACATATTTTGCTGGACCAATTAATGTGGAGTCCATGGTGTTATTGGATAAAATTTATTTCTTCTTCTTCTTCTTCTTATGAGTGCCCACCATCCCACCAGATAAAATTTATTTAGCAAATGCATATCTCATTTTTGGAAAGCTTTATGGTCGATTGCAGATGGGGGATGAGCCACACTGTATAGTATTCCAATATTTCCTTCCGAGTTCAGAGTGACTTTGAATGTTTCGGTTGGAAGAAAGGCTGTTTACTGGAGAAACTCTAATAAGATGCAAATACAAAGTCTCTCTTACATTTCCGCTGACTTTGTGTTCTCCTTTCTAAAGTGCGTAATATTTACATTTCAACAAACCAAACGACCACACTGCCACCGCCACCGCCCATGAGTAAGATATATGATGGTTTCCTTTTCAAGTTTGATCCTTCCTTTCGTCATCATCCCCATAATAATCAGCATCTGATGGCTACGTAACGTACATAGGAGTCTATGACATGCCCTAACTTTCACCACTATCCCATAGTGCACTGCACTAAAAATGCCAAATGGTTTTTTTCAAAATAAATCCAGGGAAACAATAAAATATGCGTGTCTCTTGTGGGGTGGGTGTTTACGCCGGAAAGTAACAAATCCAAATGTATGTACAATACGAGATGGATCAGTTAAACCGGAGTAAAGTTGAACCAAGCTAAGTCAAAATTGGATTCGACTACTATGTAGTATTCTAGTTCTGCATGCATACACAATCGTAACAATTTCAAGTATTGGGACATTAACACGAAGCACTATTACTACTGGGCCACGTAAATTGGAAACTTGAGCTTATTTTTCTAGCTGACGTTACGTTTGTTTCTTGGGTGAGTGAGTGATCGTATAGGGCGAGTGGATGATGTGAGCCCTCGTTTTTTCACGTACGATACGTAGGAAGAAAATTTCAAACCAGTAGTTTCAAGCAAGATGTAATCCTGCTTCTGACAAGGGATAAGTTTTTAGTGCTAAACTCAGTTTGAACTTTGGCGTTACTAGGAATTAATATTGTGAAAGTTTTAGCGTGTTCTGGGATTTCACATCAGATCACTATCCCTTGTGAGTCTGAGACAAGCAAACACAAGGAAAGAGAAATTCACAAGTCAGAGATAACGTAAAACTTAAGTATCATTGCCATTGCGTTGTTGGAGCTGATGAAATTGATGGTGTTGCCCATAGCCGTCTAGAACTCAAGAAGGGACCGGAGTCTCAAATCCAATTCGATGAGAATTTTTTTAAAGCTCATCTTGTCGATGGTGGTACCTTATTAAGGAGAACAATGGAACAACACTGTCCTTAGGGCTGGCTCTTTGAATGACCTCCTTCTCCACATTTTGTACATGATACCATTGAATACATTTTTAAATTCGTATTTTTCTTACTTTTTGTATTCGGATTTGGTTAGACATTTATTTTGACACACATGATACGACGCTTGATATCTTGCTTGCCAGTAGAACGCCTTAGGATACAGAGGTAATACCTGGCGGATAAATCTATTTATGTACTGATAAGCAAATGCATTATCCCGCTTCATTTTCCTCCAAATGCTGTATGACCTGTTTGACCTTATTAGGTCAAGATCGTTTCTGTCTTGGTTAGAACAATACAGGCAGTGTCGTGACTTTCTCTGACTTTGAAGTGGAGAATAAACTTTCACCTTTCACCGTGAACGTCTTTTGGGATTCTCTGAAAGAAATTTGGAGGAAATGCAAATAAGTCTGGGGACACTCTATCCATCGTACAGTGAGTGAGTCTATTAGTTCACAAAAGGAGGATTCGGAGTTGGTGGTTGGACTATTAAACTCAATTTGTTTGTTTGGAGTGTGACGGGATCATTTTTCATGGATTGATGAGACGGGGACGAGCTGGAACCTGGAACCCTCTCTCCCCTTTGAGTCTTTTCTTGTCTTTCCCAAGACGAATACAAATGTGAAATTAATTGCCTAATCGATGATGATGGAGTTCTTGGTGGAGTAAAAGGAGTTCGGGAGGAGGAACACAATTATATTTTGAGTGGTTTTCCTCAGGAAAAGACGAACAAAAGGTGTGCTAATGTTGTTTGAATGGGATTGGCTCACATAGACCGGTTGCAACAATACCTTTTCTCCTCCGTATCTTTTCCCTCACCTTGACTCATCAATTATTATACTCTCAGAGTCCTCGTCTTTCTTTTGTGAATGGTTCCATCTCTCACGACTCCTCTTGTGCTGTACACTCCACAGACAAGGAGAAAGTTCCTAAATTGAAAATGAGTCTGCAATAGATCATCCGCCAAATTTTCAGCAAGGAGCGTCTGTCAACCTCAGGAAGAAGGAGGATGAACCTTTTCCTCAAAATAAATCATTCTTTCTTATAAAAAAAACTTAAAGGTAAAAACTACTTTTGTGTTTTCCAAAGTATTGGAGACCAAAGGTAGCAAACGGCTTACTATAGGTTGTACGGAGATCATGTAGAATTCTAATACTTACACAGAGCTTAAATTGACTCCAGTGGTGTAACTACATGGTTCTGGGTCCGGAATATCTGTGTTGCATGTAAATAGGGCAGACTTTTTAGGAAATGTTAGGTAAAGGGATTTTCCTTCGATTTTAAGATTAATAGGATGTGTAAGGCGTGGGCCAAAGAACATAGATCCCAGACGATAGTTCATTTTATGCGGTCGTAATATCATAATTGTTTTTAACGAATGGCTTGAGAATATTTATGGATATTTATGTGATCCCATAGAAAATACTCAATAGAAAAATCATTGCATTGAGTGGATGTAGTATAATGTGACAGCATACATGTGTGCTTACGAATCATTAAGCCATCAGTCCATTCTTGGTGGAAACACTCTATAGCTCAAACTATTTGGATATTATCTGTACATCAAGTTTATGACAAACAATACCAAATTGTGTTTGTGACAATTTCGGACCAGATAATGATAGACAAATATTCAACCGTTTTCTTTTTCGGGGATTGTACTGTACGGGCATTCTGGTGATACAAACTGATGAAACATTATTCTATTGACGAGAATACTCGGAAGGTTGAAATGAGAAAAAGTTTCTTAAGATTTACCATATTCTCAGCACTATTGGATTGCTATCGTCAAATCACATCTTTGAGCCCGACTGGGCCCGTATAAAAACTTTTGATGAATGTAAAAATAATTTTTGAAGAAATCACGTCTTAATATCTATTTGTTATGTCCACATGAATGATCTCTTCAAATTTATCTTTCCCAACTCCCAAAGTTTGCAATCGTTCACATATGAAGAAATCAATAATGATTTTTTCCTGTTCTTTGTGGGTATTTGTGGTGTTTCCAGAATGTGTATACGTCATTGACTTTATTGTAGCCTCTAGTCAAGTTTGAAGTGCCGATTCACTCGTTTTCTATTACACAAAAGGTTTCTAAGTTTAGAAGACCTTGTACATGTAAGAGCTACAAGGAACCACAAAGAATAATAATTATTTCCAAGAAATAAAATGGGAGCTCAAAAGAGAAAAGGGCAAGAAAGTTTAGTTGATTTTATAAAGTATACCTTCTGGAGATTCTATCCACTATCGTTATGTTAAATGAGCGCTTCCCTTCAGTTTACCCTTCAAAGTTCTCCAGACTTTCTTTCTAAAAAAACTCTAACAAGATTTGTCTTGCCTTTGGTGAGAGAGTGGAATAAAAGAAGAACTGAGTTTGATACAAAGTCAGGACCGAACGCAACCGTGCAAAAATCTTTTCTCCATTCCATTCCTGAGTATACATCCAATATACAGCGAAACTCCAAAATCCCATGCTAAGAATAACCAAAAACCTTGCTAGTCTAAATCAAGTCAAAAACCAAAGGAAAGCAAACCTAATTCGGACAGAATGTGATAAGCAAATTGCTAGGAGATTTCGAAAATTAAGTTTAGTCTAAATTTCCTTGCTTCTTGACCCAAATCAGGATGATGGGTCAATATTATGTTCATTACATCGTAGTACCATGACTGGAATGGTCACTTTTGCATTCGCTGTCCACAATTCAAAATTGAATTCATACAATTAGTTTGCCTCACAAGTATTTACACAGAAACTACCGTGCCTTGATTAAGCGTGGCTTCGTTTCTGAATTGATAAAATGACTTACAGAAGGTGAAGGTCTTAAGACTTCTCGGACTTCTTCTCTGATTCAGACTCGTTTAAAAATTCCATGACTTCTCTGCGAGACCAGGTTCTATTCGAACCCTGCATTATTTGGTGTAACGCTGTAACGATCTTATAAATTAAATATGATTTTTGTAGTTGGAGAAATTATTCAAACAATGGGGTTGACAATTAAAAGATGGACGCCGTAAATGAGAAACATATTTTACGAAGAGAAAAGAAGGAAAAGTTAAAACTCGATTATAAAAAAGTAATGGGAAAATGTACCAATTTGTCAATGTGAGAAAGACTATAATTTGAGCCTGGAGTTGCACCCAGACTTTCTCTAAACCATTGAACCATGGCATGGCATGGGAGAAAGTTGAAGCAAATTGCTGCTATGCTATATGCTATGCTAGAGCGTTCAGACTCAAGATCAGTACAGAACAGACAATCATTCCAAACCGCTCCCTCCAGAATTCATGAGTCAAGCGTCCGCAATAAATTACACTGAAAAAAATTCTAGGAATGAGTTGTCAAATTATGTTCGGGACTGTGAATTATCGATGAAGAATGGAGGAATGTAGAATTGAATTACTACTTACAACTCTACGTCCCTAAATAGGTGAAATAAACTGGCCATATCTAAAATGAAACAGACACTACTCTACTGATTCACTATTTATCACCTGCAACAATTTATTTAATAAGTGCACAGATGATAAATACGGAAATTAGTGGAATGGTGGATAATGCACAAATAAATATTATTTTAGTTATTACAGTTCTAGTTCAGGTTGCCATTGTGTTCAAGGTATGTTGGAGGTTAATTCCCTCAATCATACATGGTGCGGTAGGGGCTTTTGAGAGGCATGGCTTTATTGAGATTTTCACCTAGACCTTCCTAGTGTCTACATATATAATTGGCAATGAAAAGGTGTTACCCGGTTTTTATACATATATTACGACTAGATCTGATTTATATGCATGAAATGTCAATTGTTTCAAATAATATTCTTAAGCAGTTTTCCTACAACGAGTTTTGTTGAATCTATTCTCCGTTGTATTTATTGAAGTAGGAGCGTGTGCAGACAAATGAAAGCCGATCGTACAAAAACACGTTCATTCCACTTCCACATATAGCTCACGCTCACGTTAATAACTTTTGTACGGGAGGGAGTTCGGGATGAATAAATGTTATGTTAACCGAAACTGAGAGAAGAACAGCAATAGCAAATAGCAATGAAGATATTTGGACGAACATTAAATTGAATCTAAACTGTTTTACTGCTCCTGCCATGGATTTTTGGAGGTCTTGTATAGAGAAAATGGTCTGTTGAGAAGGAATAATAGGTTGTGAAAAATAGGTATTTTTCGTGGCTCGCGTGACTTTTATCTCCTTTCTCTATTTCCTCTTCTTTTTTTACAAAGGCAAAAGGAGCAGAGCTCCACAGTCTCCGGTAGAAGTTAGTTCCGGAATTTTATACCCAAAGTATTTATATTTGGACCAACGATTAAGCATTGTCTCACACGCTCGGCTCGTAGTCCTTGTCCTGTGTATGTGTGTAGTAGTAGAATTTCCTTCCTGAGAGAGAAAAGTCATGAAACGTAATGTAATGGGTAAGGAAGTCAGAGAAGAGAAGACTTTTTCGGTGGAATTGGAATCTGACGTATGTTTTTCTTTCACTCTTTTTATTTTTTTCTTCTTTTCTCTTTTTTTTTCAGCTGACTTTCCACTAATGGCTTTATACGTGGTGCCCAAACTTCGGACAGATGCCAGTGATTTTGTGGAAACTGCCCGGAAGAACGCCTTAGATTTTTTTGACCCCACGAACCTCGGCTACTGTGGAGATCATTTTTTCCATCTATGTCGCGAGGTAAGTGTGTAGGTGAGAAGAAGTGTGCCGTCGTCCACAATATCCTCCTGTCCTATATAAAGACTCAGCAATCTAATTGTTCTTGTAGACAGGCAGACAATAAAAACGGAACCCCGAAAAGAACTGTTTGTCTGTCGTTCAGTTCTGAAACTCAATTTCTTCCTTTACCTTTTTATCCTTTTAACCATTTATTTTCACATGATCTCTTTCTATTATATGTACCCTTTGTAATTTTGTAAAAAAAATTATATACCAGGTTGCTACGATTGCAAGACCTCCAATCGACAATCCTGCCAAGAAAGGTACTACGACAGGCTACATTATCTCTATTTTTCGAGTTTTTGATGGAGATGATCGTGAAAAGTTGGAGAGAAATTGGCTCTACTGGACAGGTATTACTATACTTCTGAACATTATTGATCTATTCTTCGGCATTTCCAATTTCATTCTCTTGTCGTCGTCGTCGTCGCAAAAGTCATACTTCTTCTCTACCAAAACTAGGCACTTTGATACCCGTTTATTCCAGCACTAAAACACCAGAACTAACAAAAATTTATCCCTCCAGTCTACCCTACCGGTTAAGTCAAAGTCAAAGATCCAGACGACTAGTTTCTTATTATTAATATAACGCGTGTACACGCATAGCTACTGACTGCAGCTACAACTCAAAAATTAGTTATTGTATTCAACGATTTCAACTTTTTTGCAGGGGCTCGAACTCTGTACCGTCATTTGCCGAAATCTGTTGGTAAGTTCTGCACTTTTCTCTATGCAAAGCTGTTTTTAAAGTTTCCTCATCACTAGAATTCTAAAATGAAACTCTCAATTCTATCGACAATAAAGAGCTGAACTGAACTGTATTACTACGCTAGTAGATTGTTCGTGCATATAATATATAACAAAAATAGAATATTTAACTTCAATTTATCAGAACTACTGATAATTATTTTAACAACTTGGGCATAATGAATGAAGTATTTGAGTTTTCTATTCAACATGAAATGAATTAGTAAGTACAGTTGTAATGAAATAATTGAATAACAAATTCCCAGTCACACAAACATAACTTAATTAATGAACAAAACCAAGTTAATTTGAATGACGGTATAACAGAATATACAATTGGAGCAAAAACTCTTTTACTACGATGTAATTTAATAATAATAATAATTATATAATCATTATAATAATGTTATATGATGCATGTAGTTAGATTAGGAGGAATCATCACACAATTTGCTTCAAATTTTGGGATAATTAATATTTTATTCTGTAATAGGTCTCCGGCGAATTACGCTCCATAAGTCTGCCGCTGTTCGCGGTGACAAGTTGTACCTGCTTCTTTGCGAGTGTGCCAATTTCTTGGAAGTAAATTGATTTAATATATTTTGTATTTAATGGGCTCCTTGTTAATTAATGCGAATATGTTGCCTTCTGAATGCAATGGTGACTAATTGAAAATTTCATATGATTTATTGAAGAATGTGAACTCTGCTGCTCAACTACTCCCCGCCTTAAGAGCTCGACTCTGTGGCTACACTGGGATTTACCGGGTTGCAGCCGCTTTCTAGTCCTCACTACGTGTGTATTTTCTTCTTCAGAGGAAGAACTTTCTTCCCCCAAGAAGTGGTACACGTCAACTGAAATCATCCTGAAAATCATGCATGTGCCGCTGGCAGTTTCATCAACTCAAAAAGACGTCCACCGTACAAATACCATCATTCCGAGTTCTTGGGTACTCCAAACTGATGAGGTTATACACGGAGAAAGACGTCAAACCTAACCTAACGTGCACCAGGCAAACGTTAAGACTCCAAAAGGTCTCGAATTGAACGGAGTTGAATTTGTCCAAAAAAAATGGCAAATGGGAAATAGTACTAAGGTTTATTTGTACATGGAAGTATATAAGGTAATGTACGTCTAGAACAGAACAACACAAATATACTCAAGACAGACCCTTATTTATTAAAATTCCAAAGAGTCATATGTTAAACTAATACGTAGACGTTACTGAGACTCCGATGACTATACTGTTCAACGAGAAAGTTTACCAGACGGAGGACATTTAATCCGGTGCGGTAGCCGAATCGTGCAATACCTTTACGACGACGCGAAGAAAAACTCACTTGTTAAATTGATGTTGAATAATGAGATAAAAAGTATTAACTTGGTATAATTATTATTGTGACACAAAGGGTCTGAACGAATAAATATTTTTTGTCTAGTCGAATGTTCCAGGGGTTTTGGTTGGAAGGATTTTTGGCGTTGGAACCATGTTCTCTAATGAATTAATTGCTTAATTACTTCTGGTCAGGGACCAATCAAACCAAAGTAACCACCGGATTTGTTTTAAACATTTCTTCGGGTTCGGGTGGTGCTAACGATAAGTAAAATATACTACAGATCATTACAATAGTTGGAAGCATTTTAGACTATACCCTCGCATAGTCCACTGAAACCCAGAATAAATTGCTTATGTGGTCAAATAATTCGCGGATGAAAGTTTTTATATTAATATTCGTGTTTCCACGCAAAGGATTTGTCTAAATCTAAAGAAATTTAAAAACGATTAAATTTTTCACCAGAATTATTATGAGATGGAAAACTTCGAAATGTATTTTTTGCAAACCTGCAATATTCGCTTCGATTCCTGACCTAACCCTGAATATTTTTATTCCACTAACTTTTACTCCTGTAATATTCGAGTGTCAAACATATTTTCTGTTCAAACCCTTTTGTAGAAACACACTTACAATTGAGAGTAATCATTAGATTGTAATAATTTTGTTGTCCTGTGCAATGTTAATGTTAGGCTAGATGTAGCTAGCCGTACGCCGTGGCCGTACCAAAAGATGCTCCAAGAGTTTGCCGTAAATTCAATGCAATATAATGCGACCGTCTAAACTCCTAATAATCCAAAAATAATGGATCACGTGTGCTTTGCTTTAGAGAAACCAATGAAGACGGTTTTTTAAAACTGCTAAACGCTTCATCAACACAATGCTGATCCTAATGCTACCAAAGCTTATGCCACTCTTACTTAGCAGGCTAAAAATATCATGCTAAGATCTCCTATGCTATCTATGCATGTAAATACAAACAATTCTTGGTGGGAGTATAAAAGAAATAACAGAAGAAAAGAAACGTATTGCATATACTAGGACGCTTCGCAACGTTAACATTCATGAGATTTTTAAGAGAAAGTGAGCAGGATTTGATTGAATTGATGACAAAATCCTGAAGCTTCCAAACTAATTCGAGGAATAGGATACGTTTAAGCGTTGCGTGACTCAAACACGGAGCAATAAGCTGTGGTCGTCAGTCGTCGTCTGTTCTTGTGAGTGATAACCGTCATATAAAATATACGGGCATGGTAACATACTTCGTGAAAACGAATCCGTTCTGCCAAATGTTGAAAGATAAATTATTCTAGAAAAATATAGACTAAGGACATATTATGTAAAATAAATAAATTGTCTACAATGTAGTTCAAAATTATGCACATCTATTTGAAGTATTGTCTTGTGATTTTGACTGAGCAATCTGGTCAGTGTCTTTCGGAATTGAAGTTAATAGACAAGTCAACTGGGAAATCAAATTCGAAACATAAATTTCATTCGGCAAATGCGGATACTGAACTCCTCAACAAATGTTTCTGAAAAAGGACAAATGCTTCGCCATGTCGAAGATTCAAATAGATGAATATAATTTTGAAATATGTTGTATTTACGAGAGTGATGTTATATAATATAAGTATGTAGTTAAGTAATCGTGTTACAGAGTGGCGAAATAATGTTATGTAATGGTCAATTCAATTAATCAGATGATTTCCAACTCCCCACACTAAGAATAATATCTCTGTGCTTGCTCTCACCTCATGGCGGAACGAAACAATGAATTGTCTTCCTCAAAAAATCATACGGAATCTGGTTCTAGTTGCAGGGCAGATATCAGAGTTTAGGGTATTTACAATTTGGTATCTTCACTTCTTGAAGCAAAACTCACTCATTCTGTATTTGCTCCACTTTTTCTAAAATGCTAATATCGGAGCATTCACTGAACCAACTGTCCACAATAAATTCCTAGTATTTCACTCAAATGCGTGGAGTTATCTCAAACCGATTTCGACCTCTCAAGTCAACCTTTCTCAATACAACCTGAGGTGCATGACCAAGCAATGTGAAGCTAAAAAATTATAGTGGGGAGTGACGTCTTTCGGAATTCTGATTAATTGATATGTAAACAAATAATCTCTACTTACAATCAATCTGATTGAACAAAAATCAAACATATCTGTCGGCAACAAATGTTCATAAAGATAAATAAGAAATAAAAGAAGTTATATCAACAAGAACAGTTTTTTAAATTTTATTACGGAACAGACTGTCGGTGCATATTTTTCAGAATTGGAAATTTCATTTACACTTTCACATGAATGTGTGAGGTTTCAGACTTGGAATTTCTTGGACAGAGGAGAGAGGCAATAATATTAGTATTGTATTCAAACTAAATGTACGCATACAGAGGACTCGTATCTTTTTGTGAGATAAGTATTGTTGGAATATTTAACAATACTTCCAAGGTTTTGGCCAAAGTTGGAAGGTAATGACGCTGGAATAAATACAAATATTTCAAAACATTGAATAATGAGGTATATAAACAAAAATCGACTCACCTCAGAGTTGCAATGCCCCAAAAGTGCAACAGTCACCCCTCTTGCTACGTTGTCCAAAATTTCATGATGGCTCAATTCTCCGGTCAACACGACGTCAGCATTTACTCCTTTCAATACAGAACCTCCTGATCCAGCACAAAATGCCACTCTCCCAATTAACTTTTCTATAAAATCAAAAATTAAAAATATATTCTATCGTATGCTCGATTGATCAATAGGAAGTGACTAAGGCTGAAAGAACATTAGAGCGAAAACGAAGTTAAATTTGACTTTTCGGAAAACAAGGTCTTCAATACGCTGCGTACAATTCGGAGCCTTCAAAGGAGTCGCACTCAAACGCCGTCAAAGCTTCCAAACAAAATATATTTGTTAAACAAACTAAAGTAAATTACTTCCACCAAATCCTAGTTGCATGTAATCCACTTTGAAGAAACTTCGTGTCTCACTAAGAAACTGATCGAATGGTTTTGGTTCCTTGAAACGTAGCCAACGACCGGAGCCGGGCGAATATGGAACTGCTGGACTGTAACTGTAATACACGTCATTCATGTTATAGATTTATCGTACGCTTCATGGGAGCTAACGCGTAACGCGAAATAAATTGTGTTCAAAGTACATTTGAAAACCTACTTACTCGTTGTAAAGCTTCAGATTCAATAATTCATCTCCAAATTTCACTTCACTCAAGGGCAACTCATGAAATGCTCTCACTATCATTCTCGGTGGCTCTTCAGCACATGACAAAGGTAGTCCGTCATAAGGTTCCCCGAATTCAAAGCCGTATTGGACACTGTCATTTTTGTTGAATATATTGACAAGATCTCTGCACTCATCTGATGTACAGATAAATTCTAGACCATTTAACGTGCTAGCTCCCATCCTTGGTACAACTGCAGATTCTCCAGGGGATCGCAAATCACCTGGAATCCGCGTATATATTATATTTCACGAATAGAACAATCTGAATATTTTTACTGTCCTAATAATGTAAAATTAAATTACCGAGTTTCCAACTGACTCTATCATTAATTCCTCCATGCACAGAGTCCAGTGCAGTGTGGGGAGAATAAACAACGATATCATGAGCAATGCACCGAGCAATGATCGATTCCTAAAATTATTTGAAGGACCCATTTTTAAAAATTAAATTCCAAAATTCTAAGGTAGACCTCATATAACAATTACTTTGAGTGTATTGTAGCCCACAGATTTCAAAGGGACAAAAATCGGAGGATGATAAGCAATAATCATTGAAACTTGTTTGTCGATTGCTTCATTCACAACATCCAAGGTTAGATCGTTGCACAAAAGAATAGATGACACGGATTTGTCTTCCTTCCGATGAATTCCAGAACCAACCAAAAGTCCCACATTGTCCCAGACTTCTGCATTGACTTTTGGTTTAAGCCATTTGTTCAAGAGCTCCTCCACCAGAGCTACACTTTTCGCGAAGGGCGCACTCATTCTTCTCTGTAAAATGATAGACCCAATTATTATTATTCAATTGACATAAATATTGACAATGATATACAATATGAATATGACGAACACACGCTATTCTTATTATACGCTAAAATATCAAATTGATAATTTTGCAGTACAATACAAATAAACCCAAGCTTGTTCAAATAACATGGCTCCAGTTCAATTATTTCTTATCACTCTGGAATCACAATTAAGGTCCCGATTCCACAAGTAACGAAATAACAAAAATAGTTACAAGTGTATAATATGTAATTTTATAATTAAAAAACCCATAAATATTGAAAACTGTTACCATCGATAAATGTTCGTTCCGAAATACCGTAGTCAATTAAGTAAGAACTAGAACACTTGTCAACTATCGTACTACTTATTACTCACTCTGTCGTCAGTTATTTTTCAGTAGTTTCAGTATTTTTCTTCAAGAACAAGTTTCACGTCTTCTAAGTTCCAACTTCCAACTCCGGTCCAGTGGAAGTTTCCAAGTTTCTATTCTTTAAACTCGGCTCCTTTTGGCGCGTCAAAGGTGGTTGGATCTGGGGCAAGGGACAACAAACAAATATTTTGTTCAAGATTACGATTCACAAGTATCACAAGCAGCGGCTAACTGCTAGCTAACTGGTACTGGTAATTTAAACCTATCATCAGGGCCGGCGTGACGGTGAGTTCAGGTGAGGTAAAATCTCAGGCCGTACAACTATGTCGGCCGTACAAAATTGAAAAGTGGACTAGATCAGGTTGAGTTAAACTTAAAAAAACTTAAATTAACGTTAGCCCTAATGTCGAATAGTCGAATATACGTGAATTATCTGGAAATTTTTCGGGCCCTACGGGCCCAATTGCTGTTTTTCTAACTTACGTCTCCCATGCCGTACACAACAGTGCTAAGGTTTCTGCATTGCATTAGATGGTTAGAATCAGCGCAAGTGAGAAAATTGGAAGCCCAAGTTCGTTCCAATTCTTGGCATTTAAACACGCCATTTTTTCTAAATTTTAGCACTAAAAGCAACTCTTACATGCGACCTGTGTTAAAAATAGTTGAAATTTTTTCTTCGCCTCCGGCGGCCGCTCCGCGGTGACCGCGCTATCGCGCGCGGGCGTTCGTGTCCACCGATCATTAAAGTCCGATAATTCTCCTCAGGCCGTCCCAAACCTCACGCCGGCACTGCCTATCATTTTTCTAATTTGTAAATGATTGCAAAAAAAAAGAGTTACAAGAGAAAAGGCTTACATCTGTGTCGACTGCTGAACAACACAAATTCATATAACGACAACACGACAAGTCATGATTAAATGATACAAAATGGCAAACACTATTCACTATAAAGGAGTGCATATTTTAACAAACTGAAATTTTGTTCTTAACTAACTGTGAAATTAACTGTAGATTTTGAAGCCTAGCATTACTTGCGTACGGGTCACGGGTTCTTTATTTCAAACAAAAAGGAAAACTCAGAATTTCATGGCCCGCCTATAATTAAGTTTTTATTCTAATATTCTACATTCCGCAACATTAAAAAATTAGCAATATGTAATGGCTTCAACTCCTCTAGGACTGGTTATTCTGTCTTGGATTACAATCTTAATTAGGTGGAGCTAGGAAGTGGAAGGCTAGAATAATTTCTCTTCGGAAGAGTCACCCCATTGATACCCTATCATAAAGGTACATTACAAAGCCAACAACAATCAACAGTTCCGTCCAATAATCTAAACAAATAGCAGGTAAAATTACTAATTGTAAGTTTTAGTAGCATGTGTGTCTGGAATGTAAGATAATGAGTGAACAAAGGAATGGAAAAATGCTATGGGGTGGGGGTGGGGTAAATATGTGTTGATTTGAATTTGAGTTTGGCGGGTGAGCCGTGCCTCGTGTCCCTCCTCTTCATTCTCAATTCTACTCTCGTTTGTTCCTCAATATTTTCTTTTTTTTTTGATTAATTTATCCTCCACCATTCACACTGACTGACTTGTAAGATAACTACGACGACGACGACAGAGGAGGGCTCAAAAGTCAAACACATCACTCCAGTCAGTTAACTTCTTAACACACATTCAATTAACTTGTGGCTGGAGAATAATAATTCAATTGAAACCAACTACGCATTCCTTTCAAGTGGTGAGTCTGGAGTTTGGAATTTTAATTTTATAAAATCTGATAAATATGTATTTATAATTATTTAATTAAAGTTAATTTCCTCCATACATGCCGGTTGGTCGTTGTGTATGTGGTGTGGTGTGGGTGTGACGTGGCAGGGTTCTTAGACTTTGCTTTAGATTCTATTCTGTCAGTAAAAAAAATTTCAAAGTAAAGTAAAGTCTTCCCAACACGCACAACACGAAGAGAGAATCGATTAACGT
This sequence comes from Protaphorura armata, assembly GCA_034700305.1. NCBI lineage: Eukaryota > Metazoa > Arthropoda > Collembola > Poduromorpha > Onychiuridae > Protaphorura > Protaphorura armata. Next base: position 56,671 of record JAQIXO010000049.1, read on the forward strand.
TTTCTTTTATAAACTTGTCATTGTGTTGGAAACTTTTTTCTATAATCTTCGTAGTTTACTTATTTAGAACATAGATTTAGAATTAGTATATATATAATTTCTACCGGTTTAGTGGTTAGTCCTAAGGATATTATGCATCCAGCTGATTTTTGGGGGAATTTAATTTACAATTTAATATATGTTACTGACCTTGGATAGTTTAGCAAATTGGACCATTTGTAGGGGGACATTTTCCGAATCCAAAATGGGTCTCAGGTCGTCGATTGACCCCTGCCCTTCGGAGCTACAGCCGATTTTCCGAGGTC
>JAQIXO010000050.1:0-56821 GCA_034700305.1 Protaphorura armata
AGACGATGGGAATTGGCGCATGCGTGGAATTCGCTCGTTCGCTCGCTGGCTCTTCTGTGGTGAAACCGGTACGGGACGACACACATCCTAGTATGTAGTATATGTAGGTACTGGAAAAATTCAGAGAGTATACCAACTTATTAGTTGAAAGCCATGACTAGAAATGTACTCAAAATAATATCACACAGCCTGAAACTAGGCGCGTAGTTACAGAATTTGTGACCAACAAAACAAATGTAGGATTCTCATAAACTTTATTTCAGCTCGAAGCCACTAAAATATAAACATATCTGGGAAAGGTGTACAAATATGAATATTAGATTATGGATTGACACAGGTGATTCAATTCAAAAATTTTGGACACCATTGTGGTCTGAATGTTCACTAAATGACTTAAAATTTTCTCGTATACTTTACCCAAGGAAGTTTTAGATCCTTTGTTTCCAGGATATTCGTGTCTTTGAAATTATGTTTTATTGGAAAATTTAAAAAATGGATATAAAGAAATTACACATATTGAATGATATGGAATTTTTGACTAGCAGTTCAACTTATGCCGTAGGTTTTTATTATTCCTACTTCTATTCTGATAATCTGTGCTGTCTGCATTCATGAAGAATTGTGAAAGGGCTTATCAAATAATTTTCGACTGTAGAATAAACAGATTTTATGCCATTACTTTTGTAGTACATTAGATAGCAAACTTAGTCTAACGCATGTTCCATGTTCGTCGATATTTTCATTCAATTGTGTTTCGATTTTTCGATGAAATCTATTCTAGTTCTGGTGTATCTGCCGTTCTGTCGTACATACATGTCCTAGTTTCTGGAATGGTACAATATAAATGTTCCCAAGTAGAGCGTCCGAACATGGACACTGAATTGTATTGGTGCATAGCACACACGCACAGTACATACACACAGTCTCCCAAAATTCACTCTGGACTCTGATTCAAGTTGCACGTAGCAACATGATCCAATCCAATCCAATTCTTTGAAATTCAGTCTGAAAGGCAAGGAAGAGGAAAGGGTGCGATGACTCCAACTTACTAGACTGGCTTTGGACCATAGGCCAAACTGGAATCAATTTTTCAAACTCTCAAGTGGATTTATCGGGAGAAAGTCAGGTGCATGGCTGGTTGGCTTTACAATTTCACAATGCAATGGACGCAACGTAATACGAATGTATGGATTGGATGGGTGCAAAGCAACGTAATCTTGTGTGGGCGAGATGGACAAGAAATAGAATGCACATTAAATCATTACACTGATTTTTTAGAGGTCAAATTATAATACAAGTTTTTTGATTGGGGTGGTTCGCATGACTTATCTTTTTACGAAATGCTGTTAATCAGTAGTGTGTATATTTCTTGGGCGGCGTTCAAAAATCAACCGTAATTAAAAAACGCCCTATGGTGAGTTGTTAGGAATCGTTTGCTTTCACGAAAGTATTATAGAGAAATAGAAATTATTTACCACTATGTATTTACGTGCCCGTTTTAGTAGAAATGACTGGAGAAATTGACTCACTCAGTTTGGCTTTGGCTTAAGAAATAATTTATCAGAATTGGGTGAGGGTGCAATGAAGTAAGACATATTAAATTGCACAAATGTCTGTTCGGTAAGTCGATCTTTAAGACCCCGTCCGGTCCGTCCGTTTGGTCAAATCTTTTTTTGGTCAGTTCAGTAAGGAATGGAAAGAAAATGAATGTGATCTTTTTGGTCTGATAAAGGAGTTTAAGTATTCTTGACCAAAAAACTGACTGCTTTCCTACCACATACATACATACATAGCATATACCTCTACACTAGTCATTCCAAATCGTCTAGTCGTCATGAGTTAAGTACGTTGTTCCTGGTTGGTGGTTGGTGGATGGTGGAAAGAATTTCTTTTTCTATTTCTCCTCAATTTTGGACAGTCCGTGGGATTTTTTCTTCTTCTTCCTTAGTTGAGCTTGAGAAATGGAAGGAGGTGTCGGATTATCGGTCCTCTGATATTCGCTATGGGTAATTTCGACAATACGCACAATATATATGCTGTTCATCGTGTCGTCATTGTCGTCGTCGCTCTTTTCAGTTCTTATGTACAGAGTGGTTCACAAGCATTGTATGCATTGCGTCTGACCACCCTTTCCCTTAGGTATCCAGATTCAAGTAAGATTTTTATGAATCACCATGTAGAGCAGTATCGTTGTGATGCGATATTTGGAGTCCCATTTCATCGAACACTTACTTCCGTCGTTGGCGTTCCTTTCCTTGGAAATAGTAGTAGTTGGGATGATGGGAGTACAGGAGGGTCATTAGGGCAGATTAACTGGAGGGTTTAAACGAGGGGACATTACGTGGAAAAGGAACAAGGCTTAGAAATATGAGGATAATTTACGAAACGTACGTAGACTCGCTCAGTCGTCTAGGATTCGGGTATGGTACGGTAATATGTACGGGAATAGTGTGCGGGAAAGGTAATGAAGCAAGATGGATGTGATTTATTAAAATGTCCGCCACACTCATCCATTCATGTCCTCGGAGATCAAAACCAGTCCGCGGTTTTTGTCCTGTTCACACATCCAGTCTCTCAAATTCCATTGCATTCAGTTCTCATCATCAGTCAACATGACTGACTTCAGACTTCTTGCGGGATCAAGAAAAATAATACATTCGAACCAAGTGAAACCTGTACTGAACTTTGGCGGTGAAATCCAGCAAATACTATATGCACAGCGGCGTTTTAATCACAGTGTCTACTTAATTGCAAAATCTGCAATATAATGAAATACATTGAACTTAAATCTCAACATGTGCATAGTTTTAATAACTCCGGGCCAGTGAGCCTGTGCATCTAACAATAATTTTATAATTGCATGTTTTTGATCATTATTCTTCCCCTCGCTCCTTTCATCTTCATTTAATTCTTCACCCTCATAAAAATGTCTGTCTGTTCTCCTCCTCTGAACGTGATAAAGAAAATGAAGTTAAATCACACACTTTATTTTAAGTACGACTACACAGTAGAAGTCCAAGTTTTAGTTTTCCCCTTTTTACAGGGAGGTTCATATATATTTTACAGGGCTACTAAAAATCTCAACAAAAATTCAAAATGAAAATATGTAAATAAATTAGCCAAATTTTGTTTCTTAATAAAGCACTTTCTATCTCAAAGTAAAATTTCAACTCCAATACATTTAATTTTGATACTTTAGAAAACTCGTTAGTAGCTTAGAATCTCTGAATAATTGACTTACACTACAAGAACAAATGGTGGAATCCTCGCTTTCAGGATAATAAAAGGTTTATGGACCACCCTGCGAGAATAGTAAAAGTAAAAGTGTAGGATAGGAGGAAATTCTGTTGAATAATTTTATTCCGAGCACCTCCCTTTCTTCCTTCCCCTAATTTCCTTTTGTACCTTTTTTGTTTATTACCTTCGTGAGTTCTCCTCATTTGTCTTTTATTAACGAATAAAGACGTCAACCTGTTTCTCCAGCCATCGCATCGACATAGCATTCCATGGATGCGTGTTGAAATGGAAAATTCGCAACGAACACTTGCCTTGGTTTGAGTACACAGAATGTATGTATGTACGCGTACGAGTACACCCTACGTGTACATGTACGAGGGAGTATCGTGTCACGTGCCAGTCTGAAGAAAGCGAAAGCAATTTTTGTTTATCGCGTTTTACGCCCAACTTACTTCGTCTGTCTTAACTAAAAGCTAATAGATTTAGCACGTAACGTATTATACACTCCCTCCGAGACTTTCTCCATGGGTGCTTTCAAATTCACATTCTTTCACCCCAGGGGTTCGACAACCAGAATAATTCTTGAGCCATGAATAACCCTGTCTTCCCATGCCATGTCACTGTTACTCTTACGTATTTTTTTATTTCTCAACGATTTGAGTTGTTATTCTTCCTTTAATTCCACTTCCACTCCTATGCTGCTTTTCCTTCACGTTCATATAGCAGGCAGTGCATGGAGTGAATATTTCATAAGGAACAGTTCTCGAATACAATAGTAAAATTCAAATAGCCGTTCGAACTAGTTCTTCAAATGCCCAGATATTTCTCATGTGGCAATTCTTAGGAAATACATACATTAATTAGTAAATATGAATAAGGAATTTCGTTTTAAGTTTGTCGAGTGGGTCAACGAAGGGTCATAGGATTCAATGACTATTCACGTCACATTTTTTTTATTTCACAACAAGTTATTCATGAAATGGAAATATTAGTTGGTTTCGACTGCAAAAATTAACTAAACAGACATAACACTTACAGTACAAGCCAAATTATGTCGTCAGGCTTTTAAATACGAAAACCTATTAGTGGAGTAAACCAAATCTAAACTCAAGATTTTTCTAACTTATTCTCAGGTCAAAAAATTTTGATTACTTCAAGTGGTGACGTAGATTTGGATTGTAAAAATTGTAATTGCGCAGATTCTCTAATTCACCACAGCAACAGCTACACCTTTGTGTAAATTGTTCAACAATTGGAGTATAATAATTTAAGCTGCAAGGAATGAAATTGACAAGATTCCTTGACTCGACATGACAACCAATACCTGTAAGGTTGGGTCATGCGATTGTTTACTCATAAAAAAACTTGATTTTTTCGGGGTGGTGCCCAAAATACATTACGTCAGACGGGATTTTGGGCACCAACTTGTTTGTAAACAAAACTCTGGTATAGCCGTGGAAAAGTACAAGGTTCGTACATAAAAATAACCACAATACCATCGGTTGTCATGTCGAGTCAAGAAATCTTGGAAAAATAGCACTATAAGTTCAGATTCATTCGTTCAAAGATTTCAATTTCATTTCTGTTGCTGGGGAAATTTTTCAGTAGTCTCATCTGGGGCGAGTTCGGATAGAATTTTTTTAAAATTCTAAAACATTGAAGTTGGGCATGACCCAACCTTAACATGGCAATTTGTTTATTTTCGTTTACGAACCTTGGAAATTGAAATAATATGAATACATTTCATTTTCACAAATAATAGAATTACGGTTAAAAATCACTCTCTCAAATAGAAACACTAGTGGTTATTTTGACCCTCTAGGGCATTATGCAAAAGTTCAACACACAACACTACACGCACTACTCAAAACTGTCATCGATCCATTATAATTACATTCACAATATACTCGTTCTTTACACAACATATGTTGTACTCATAATATTGCTTCATTCCACCTGGATTAAATTATATTCATTACAGTTACAAAGAATTGGTAATTAGTATAAGATCTAATTGTTCAATTTGAGCTATGAAGAAATTTGACCCTTTACTACCAATAAACTAAAATCACTATTCCGTACCTATCAACTATTGGCTATTTTGGGGGTTGTTCTCACAGGCGGACAACAATTAGGCTGGGTCTATACTTTTAGGAACATTATCTCATCCAAAGACAATTGTGAACACATTGGTTGGAGACATTTTTGTACACCCTGTATGTGTATGTACATACAAATATATTTGTCTAACACTCACTCACGGGCACAGGTGTCACGTCAGTCAACCATGGAAAAACAAGTTGAACTTTGGTTTCCGACTCGACCTAATTTTCCACGCTTTCACCGGGTGCAGGTGTTACTTCAATAAGAAAGCACCGAAAGCAGGCATGGCATGGCATGTGCCACTCTATGCCGCCAAACTGCCAACCAATCCACTAAATTTCATTGCATGACCTATTGTTTGTGGACGCCAATGCCTTCCCTCCGCCATGTCATTACACTTAAAGACAACCTGGGACTTTTCACCGTCTTCACAGCAAACAACTAGAGAATAGAAAAACTGGCAAAAATAAAAAGAGGAAGTTGAGAAAGGTGAAATTACAGCCTTTCTCCTTGTTTTGACAGAGACAAATGACAAAATTAGTTCCGCCCAAGACACATCTCTCTAGCTCCTTTTTCGTCCACAAAACTACTACGTTCACGTTCACGTAATCTTAGCCTTTCTAAACCGAGCTTCACAGGGATAGTGTCGTACCGTGCCGAAAAGGCCAAAATCCTGCCTTTTGTCTGCTACAATTTTTTGGTCAAGTATTTTTTTATTTTTTGGTAATAGAAGAATCGCGGACTTTCTTTAGAATTGTAAAAACATGTTTTTTAAGAACGATGATCATTGCTGCCGTTGAGAATTTGGAAACCTTAATGTTTGAATGTACATGATAAATTAGGTAATTAGACCAAACGAATGTGCTTCTATAAATTGCATGACACATTTTTAATGAAATTCACTCTATTTAGTGTACTTGTAATCTTGTCAAATTGATACACGGGAATAATGGTGTACGACCTAGTATCTGATATTTCTGGACGAGTCGGATATTATCCCTAACTAAATCCTCTTGTTCATGTTCCACTTTACTTCTCTCTGGTGAAATATTGTTAGTAACAAATCTCAAAGAAGATTTTAGATGTACAATTCTCGTTTTGAGGTGAATTGGTTGAAGGAGTTTGGTTGCAGAAATATTTTATTTTTGAATTTTCACTTATACACGGATCAACTCCTACGGGAGTCTTTCGAATTCGGACCCTGGTTTGCTCTTTCACTTGTAATATCTTCATTGTACGGTAGTCGGGATGCAGTACCGATAAATATTATAAATGTTATCATTATACAGAGAATAGTAATTCAGGTCAATGGCTGCGTGTCCATTTATCAGTTGAGTAGAGCAGACGTTTTACATTGTTATTAGGACAATTGATCGCCATTAAATAATTAGAATTCTAATATACAAAGTAAAAAATAAATTACAGCTTAATTGGCCGGTATCCAGTGTTTTTTGAAAATTTCCGAAATAAGTTTAGGTTGCCGAAACAAGTGATGGAAGAAGTTGTTCTAACTGCGCTTAATTGATCCTGTCAAATTTTGCAACATCATTTATACAGTTCCTAATTTTCTTTTATTTGATGATTTTGATTCTGACTGAATTGATTATTTTTAAGGTTCCATAACACTTATCTGTATTTTCAAAACTTGTATTGTCTTTCGTATACTGAGTCGCAAGGCTACCATTGTTGTGATCATTAATAAATTGGTGATTTTTCTCTCTCCAAATTAGATTTAGGCCAAGAAATTCCAAGTTACGACACAGTATTACTGAACTACCTTAGGCATGGACTCGACTGTAGACTTACTTCTCTGATTTCGAAGGAAACGGCAAACTACACACAAATACGATCTAAAACGGGAGTAGCAGGATTGGTGGCGGGTTGTTATGTTATCCGAATCCGACAGGGCAAGAGTTTATCGGCGGCGAGGTGAGTCTGCTCACAATATGTCGTAATGTAATGTAAGGTGATATATCTGATCCATCATCATTAAGCTTGGATGGACTCAACCGTGGCAGGCTAAGATTGACTTACTAAGCGAGTAACAAGGGAAAGTAACTAGTCGAATGTAAAATTAAAATGGACCTATGTGTTTGATTTCGTACTAAATGACTATTTGCCGTTAATGACTCAAGTTTTGTTTAACATGATATTAGATGTCTGGAATGTACGAAATCAGAACGAAGCATATCGTTCATATTCTAAACAAACCACCACGAAGGTTTTTATTTTGATCTGAACGTTACATCTGTGTTCTGCTCTTTGTGAGTTTATTAGGGTCCACATCAGTCATGACGCTTGACTTTATTCTAGCTTTGAGGAAAATTTATTCCACCAGTTCCGGCTTTTGTAATCTTTTAATTCAAATTTGAGGCTGACGTGTCAAATTAAGAACGCTTTGTTATAGGTCAATGTCAGGGTTGAATTAGATTGGAGATGACAAGATAATTTTGGGATTAATCCGTTCGTTTAGAGTTACAGTGCAATTAGAAGCCGTAAGGAAAAACTAGACATTACAACTATTGGTATTTAGTTCAATTATTGAACTAAATACCAATAGTTCAATTTCGCTGAATGTGTGGGTGAGCAGTCAGCGCTGCTGCTCCAGTGAGAAATTTTTTTTTTATACATTACGACAACATCAATGTAATGATGATTATAGCGAGATATAATTTTAGGATAGGGAGAAGGACAACAATATAAATTCTAGAATTCAATTAGTTGTATAATATAGCTTTCACCACATCAGATAAAATATCATGAAATGTTTACCAAATCTCCGCTATGATGAAAAACGTGTCAATCTTTTGTTTACATTTTGGATTTAGTTAAATTGAAATTAAAAACTAAATCGAAAAAATATTTTATGATTTAAAATCCTTCACGATTCCTAAAAAACACGTGCGTACACCCTTTCTTTTCAAATTAATTTACTCTTGAGTTGTGTTACTCTTTACGTGTAAATTTTGTTGTATTTGTTCAAAGTTTAAATTAATTGAAGCACTAATATTGACAAGACCAAGCTGAACAAAATTAATTGATGTTGTTTGTGATCTGCGTCTTACTTAATCCCTCCGAAGAGACATTTCTAAGTTCTGCTGAAAACATGAAACGTGCATATAAGAATCCTTCTACATTCGATCAAAGTACAGATATAGAGCTTTCTCTTTTGAACCTAAGAAATACGTTTTTTATACAAGAATAATTTTAATTACACTAAGCGGAATTCTACACCTTAAAAATATTTAGTAACAGAATACAAATGACGCTTCACTTCAATAGTGTATGACTCATAATTATAAATCGATACTACAGGAACTTACAATTTTGCTCAGTTTTAATTAATCCTTTCGACTTAGGACGAATTTTTACTGCGATAAAGAATTTGTCAGATTGAGAATATTCTAAGGTTTGGAATAGGTATTGGAGCTCGGTGTAGATAAATATTTAAAAAAAATGCTTCCAAATGGTCTGAATCCAAAAATGTCTGATCAAAATAAAAAACCTGAGTTCATTAGTACTGACAAAATTGTTGTTGTAAATTGACATCCTTAGTTAGTTCAAGTTGAATGACAAAAGAAAAGAGAAACACCCCATTTAAATTCAAATTAAATGAACGAAGAGGTGGGTTGTTGAGATTGACATTAATCACACCCTTCAGGTTAGCCAAGTGGAAGTCGTTGATAAAAGTAAGGTTGGGAGGTGCACTTTATACATACACACATACATATGTTATATACATACATACAGAAGTATAATAAAGGAAACGTGTGTGGGTTCGTTTAATCCAAGTCCTGTCATGTCGGTTTGGGTTTGATTGCTGGAGAGTCATGTGACGTGTCTCCAAAAAGCCATTTAGTTGTCAATGTCTTTCTCCATGCAAATCCAAAATCCAGGAATCTGTCGCCAAACCAGTCAGTCAGTCAGTCACTCAGTCTGAATGCTCTGAATGAAGAATTTGAGATTTTCTCTCTCATCTCAAAACTTCTCCCTCTCTCTACGACGTCAACCCAGCCAGCCAACCCAACCATGAATTCAAGCTATAAACTTCAAAGTAAATCAAATTCGAGTCAAACCCAAACCTAGAAAAACACGTCGTTTCAATACCACCCGACGCCACACTCGACTCACACACGTGGATCTCTCCTTTGAAAGGAATTCCGTCTCATTATGTATTTCACATTCTTATACATTTTCCAGGAAAAAATCACTTTGTTATGGATATCACATAAAATATGTACCACATTATTTGATAAAAAATGTGACGATTTCTCTCCGCTTGACTGAACATAGAACATTTTTAACAGAATAGTAGCGAGTAGCAATTACTGAAACTCGGAACACCTGAAATGTTCAGGTGATTTCACAGACAAAATTTGTGTCCTATTTCTTTTGTGTAATATTGTAATATGCACGAGACAGACGAACACGAAACTCACAATTTCTAAAGACCTGGCCAATTTTGATACAGTTTATTAAATGTTAAATGTTAGGGAATTTTTTAAAGTACCGTTGTAATAAAACTTCAATGTATAGTTGTTTTTTTGACTCCCGACGTTTTATTGTATCAGAGATGAACTCTACAGTTTTCTCCCCAACATGTTTAAGGCCTTCAGAATCGCATTAAAATATTTCTGATCACTGATCACAACAGAAAAATAGAATTACCCCATTTCTGCACTCTTTCCAATACTTTAATTCCAATGTAGCTATACAAATATGATTTTAAGAATCTGGAATCGCCTTTCCGTTCATTGATTCATTCATTGAGTCTTTTCCTTGGACATGAGTGGAGTGAAAGTATCTGTGTATCCGTGTATCTGTAGTTACTTACTCGCACACACGGTCTAGTGGATTCGTAAACAAGCTTTAGATTTATTTTGGCTTAAACTCCCTACTGTATAGATTCCAGCTCTCAAATTTTTATTAGGGCTCTTCTAGTCCTCATGACAACGTCAAAGACACTCACAAGATAAATACACACACAAGCACAAGGCTCAACTCAGCATGCACACGTTCAGTGAAAGTTGTGAAAAGGAAAAATTCAATGCATAATAAGCTTTTTCCAAGTCAGGACAGGCCTAAGACGAGGACAGGACGATGACTACAGATATGGTCCATTTGACTACACAGCCCGTCCGGGATATCTTTCATACTCTGTCCGTACAATTTCTCATGTTACGGGGTTTCACTGAAATTCACATGCTCATGACTTTCACTGTCTACTAAATTATACATGGCTAAAACTAGCTAACTATTAACTTCAATCTTCAGCTACAATGCAATTTGGGACCAGTGTTTTGCAGATGCTTTCAAGTGTGGTGTTTGTGCACTAGTACTCTTCCCTACTACTAGGGGTACCTCTCCCTCCTCATAGAAATTATCCTATCTGTACACAAATTAGTGATGTTTGACCGTGCACTTATTACCATACATCAGACTTAAATTAACGTTTCCTTTTTGTAAAAATTATTCAATATTAGAATGTCTGGATTGTCGGACAATCAATGAGCCCACATTATTCACCGAAAACCTCAGTTTTTCCTAAAAACAAACGAATGGAGGCTCAAGCCTTAAAACTCTGAAGAAGAACTCATCTTTAATTGACAGATTTGTGTCAATTAAATTTTATAATTTCTTCGTCGGCGTTAGTAATTTAAATTGTCGTAGTAGAGATTCTATGAATGAACGAACTGTGATTTTTTTTATAAACGTTGAATGTTTTGAATTCTTGAGATCCCCGTAGCATAAGAATATGTGGGTGGTGTAAGTGTAAGTCCTTTGGTGTTAGCCCATCCCTGTATGTATGTGTTTGAAGAAACGTGGTTCGGTTGTGAGCAATTTGCTTGCCAAATATCGATCAGAGAGCAAGAACACCCGCATGCATGAGCCAACGAATGTTGAAAGCAAAGGCAAGGCGCGAGAAGACCCGATTTTCTTTCTTTTTTCTTCCTTATATATTTTTTTTCGTCTTTTCTTTTGCGAGGAAAAACCTCCATTTTGGGGTTCGGCCAGTCCTTCCATTTATCTCTGTCTATTTATCCTTTCCCCGGAACATGAGAGTTTCATTTGAAGGGGCGCTAGGAGTTCTTAAGAGCCCACACACTACACACATGTCCATACTCAAACTATTTGTCCATTTCATGGCAAGGCTTCAGCAAAAAAAACTATTCATAGGCTCAACGAACCACTCGGTACAGAATTATGCATTGCATTGTAGTGGTTTCTGGTGTATGGGGTACAAAAAAAAGAGAAACCAGAAGAGAAAATATTTTACTTCCTCCTTGTATTGAGTTCATTCAATTTTTGCAATGCAAATACTTTCCACTGTAATTCGAACCGGGGAGAACTGTCCAAGTGAAGGAAATATATTGTGAAGGTAGCCAACTAGTAATACATTCCGACTTCCCCGGATTTATTTTTTTCCTTTCTGGGCCAATGGAGTCAATGACCGCTCCGTTTTCCCAACTGAATAGTATTGTGTCAATATATGTACTCAATTTCGTTTTACTTGCACGGCATTTTTCGTGACAACTTTTAGATAATTAACTTCCTGTGAATTGTGTACATATTTCTTGTAATTTTAGAAATCTCCTGCAATGTTACTGGCAATATAATTTGACATATTTCCTCCTAAGAAGAAAGCGTTGTCAAGTTATCGTTGTTGCTGCAAAAAAACGTGGCGTACTCGAAGCCTACCTATTTAAATATAGAAAACGCTAAATACAATAATATAAATATAGGCAAGAAGATTTCACTTGATGGGTGTTATAGGAGGTCTTGTAACTAGGGTGCTTCAAGAAAAAGTCATTTTTTTCATTTTGAAAGGGATGATAAGGTTGCTACAGGAACTGGGCTAAACTTGAGCCCTTCAACACTATTACTATGACGGACGGGTCCTAATTTTAAATGGGAATTTAACCCTGGGTGGAAATTGCCAAACCTTATGGGAATTCGTAATGTTTTCCACCCAGTGTGAAAAAACTTGTTTACTTTTGGAAATAACAAGTTACAAGAGCTCCTATAACACCCATCAACTACGTGAAATCTTCTTGAATATAGGAATGGCGTCAACTCATAAAATTTAACGAGTAAGTTACGGATTCTTATGAATTCAAAAGCTCGAGTGATTTAGGGTGTCGTCAATGCTCATTTAAAAAATTGTCCTGAGATAACAAAAACATGAAAATTTTGACTTAAATATAAATTTTGAAGACTTATTTCTAAATTGTTTTTACAATTTAACAGCTATATATTTCCACTGCTTTCGTAATTTCTGCCACACTTTCCCAAAATTTCCATCAGAACAAAATAGCCCGGGAATTCATACTAAACAAAACACAAACCAGGTAATGAATTATTACTCTCTGAAAATCTAGAAAGGCTAGCGCTAAACCCCATAAATTATTCGTGGACCGAATTATCGGAGTTTGTCATTGTTGACACATAACAAACAGTTGTTACTGGCACTCCATCGCATGCAGTGCCAAACCAAACCAGTCAGTACTGCACAAAATAAATGCTGTATGTGTTGTGTGGCCTGAGGCTCTGATAGTGGACAAATTTCATCATAGCCTCAGCTAAACACCACAAAAAGCTCACAAAGTGAAAGCGGACTTTCTCTTTGGCCTGACTTCGACTTTCTCCAGGAATTTCACTCTCAAAATATCTGTTCGCTCGTTTAGCTTGGCCCAGACTCCACTGTACACTCCTCACTACTCCAAGTACCGTACATCATCTACGTGTACATAATTTACGGTCCCAGTCCTAGTCTATGTTATGTTGGGACGTTAGACTTGGAACTCCATTCATCTCCTCCCAGGTTGACGTCAGATGATGTTTGAGACCTCACGCTCTGTTTACTCTCTTCCAAAGTAATAAAACATTTGCTGAGGGCGAATGTGTCGTTCTCTCATGTACATGCCCATGTACATTGCGTACAAGTACAAGGACCTCGTCCGTCTAGTCCGTAGTTTTCGTATTCTAGTATGTACCATTTCATTCCAAGACAAGACATACGAGCAAATGGTAGAGCGAACGGTAGGAGATGGATCCGGGAGAAAGTCGTTCTGAGTGAAAATTGCTCGTTTTATCCGATATCATTGCCAGGAGCGCTTCACTTGACTGCCACTGCCACTGACATTGTAGGACTAGACGTTCCTGTTCCCTTAAAATCGTCTTCTGTGTATATGGCGTGTATTTGTGTGTGTGTGTGTGTGTTGTAGACAGCCAGGGATAAGTAGATAGCCGCCAAGTGCGACTACAACTACACAGTCTAAGGTCTGGGAATACAATCATTATTTCTAGGGAGAAATACATTTATTATTGAGTTTAAATTTGGAACCCCCCTCCCGGCGGTACTCTCCGTGCTTGCCATGCCATTGCCAGGAGAGTGATTATTAAGGTGTAGTGTGTGTACGGAAGAATAGGAAAGGAAAAGGAAGGTGGGAATTTTCACAAGTGTACGTACGTACAACTTTTTTTGGTCCGATGAACTTGGTTCGTCTTGGCGTCTTTTCTCGACTTTTTGGTTTTTCTACGGAAGAAAAGTTGAGTAGAAGCTCTGGAAATGGTTGGTCGGACGGATATTACATTTTCAAGGAAATTCCGAGAATCATCTTCTGGATCTGTAAAATGACTATGGCTGGTTGGCTTGGCTGGATTCTATCTCAATTTGGTGTGTCGTTCAAAAAGTGTATACCGCTAAACGGGATACCTACCTGAAATCATTTGCTATCTCATTTTTGTGAAGAAAAGAATACCTTCGTAGATAGTGGAAGTACCTATTAGAATGTTGTACTCTTTTCCAAACAATATCTTTTGAAATGACGACACACCTTGGACGAGAGTGTTGCATTTTTTTCTAACATTACTTTTAATGTGAGGTGTTTCCATCATCTGGAAATCTTGCCTATAAAGGTATTCTGTTTTACATGTTTTATTACCGTCGTCGTGTCCAATATGGTACACTTTTGTACAGTATTTGGCTCATGTTTACACTGGTAAGAAATAACTGGGTGAGAATTAAGGGTCAAATTTTTAAATTTCTGCCATTAGATCCAGAAGAACCTTTTGAAACCCAGAAAACATGTCAAATGAATTTGAAAAGTTAATGGCGAACAAAAATATTTCTTCGTAATTGTGTTAATGTAGGGATAATTATTTTCTCAACCAACTAGTACGTAATCTGTGCACTATGCCGACTATGCACAGAATAGGACACACTAAGCCCACAGGGCACTCATTTTATGAATGGCACTTCAAAATCAAAGTGTCCTTAGCTCCGTGAGTTAGAACTGTGAAGACTGATGGCCATTGCTTTTCCTCTGCTCTGCCGCTTCGTCTAAATGAAATCAAATCGACGGACCAAATTTAGCGTCATCTAAAGTTACCGTCATTTCATCTTCTCTTCATCATAGATCAGATTACCTGGTGAATGTGATGGGGACTCTTACACGAACTGGACGGATGATGATACGTGAGTCCTCCTAGTTTGCTGGAAGGCTTTTGAAAAGTGAAGACTCATCACTCACCTCACACATCCATCCATTCCATTCCATTCCATTGCCCCTCAAGCACTAACTTCTAAACTAAAATTTTATTAGCTCGTCACTTCAAAATCCTTCATACTTTACTAACTTGACTGTCACAGCTGTCAGGCTCAAGGACATATGAAATAAACTAGTTACATTACACATTACATACACATGAACCCTAAGACTTGACTCTCTCTCACGTGTGTCAGTTTTGATGATATGTTTATTTGTCATTTTTTCCCACAGAAATCCTATCCTTTTCCTTATGATGATGGATCGTTTGAATAAGGCCAGACATATAGGGTTCGATGACTGACAGGGTTTTTATGTTATGAAGTATTGTCAATTATTTGGTAAATGTCACTTGATACTTCCATCTCATTTTTGACAGTACGAGTACATGGCTCAGACATTTTCTCTATGTTGAATAACCCACAATAAAACATCCCAAAAATATTCGCACCACAATACAGTCGAGTCATGTGTTGTCACTCCACGTGTAAACGTGTATTATATTGAGTTTGTTGTCAAATAGTACGTACTAGGCTGACTAACCATGAACACGACATTTCTTATTAGCTCTGTCAGTAATAATAAATTTCTACGGTCTGGTCAGTACAGATCTGCAATGAACGACAAAAGGCGTGTGGACAAGCGTGAAATTCCATTTACTTTGGACTCAATTTTCCAGGTGACCAGTTAAATAGGATTTTTGGCATACACCGAGTGTCAAATACTAATAACAACCTTTGTTAGTACCAAAAATATTTTGTGTGGTCTTCTTATTGTTTGCTTGTTCCGATTTGCCGTACCTGCTCGGAAATACAGCCAAATATTTATATTGGAATTTCATTGATTGCCTTACAAAAAATTTAAATAATAAATAATAAATAAGAAAAAAATAACTGCACCCCCTCGTATGTCCCATATGTTTTGGGAATATACGTGGTCGACTTCATATGTATTAAATTTTAACTTTCTACAGTACATGAGTATATGATGACTTGAATTTCATTGACGCCTGCCTTTCACTCCGATTCGAGTGAGGACGGACGGACGGGCCTTAACAAAGTTTTGAGTGACTGAATCTGAGCCCATAATATATAGTGACGGTGAAGGAGCAGGAATGGAATGGTAGGAAGAATTCAAGTCTTTTGGTTTTGGCCAACGTTTTAGAAATGCGAGTCACGTTTTCTAGATTCTAACCTCTCGGCTGGTTTTCCTAGCGAAAATGAACTTCATCGGTCTGTCTGTCAGTTCTACGGAACGAGAGGGATTCAGTTGTGGTTCATTCTAGATTCTAGTAACACTAGAATCTAGAATTCTGGACTAGGCTTTTGGATTCGGGTTGTGCATTCACATACACTCACAGTGTCAAATGCTCTGCCATACCATGCCATGATGAAACGAAGAATTGGTTGACTACCTGTGCTCGGTTTACACAATGTAAGGTAGTATTTCTTTAGAAATAGCTCTCTGTCCGCCACCCGCACCCGTCATTCTCTGATTTCACACTCTCCCGTCACGTCCGATTCTTCCAACATTGTTTCCATTTATCAAGAGTTACATACAAGGAAGAAGAACAAGTCAGTGGCAGTGGCATTGGCAATGGAACTGCCAGTCCCATTGTCGCTCTCACTCTCTAACAGATGAGCTTCGTTTCCTTCTTTTCAAGAAAAATTTATACACCTAAAGCTACATCTTCCTCCTAATATTTTATACGTACTACTACGTACTATGGAGCTCATACCTCAGCTCATATACACGGCAGGTATGTAACGGGCAGAAGACGTCCGGAATCGAAAGGTGTATGTCATCCTGGTGTTTTTGTTTCTGTGTGTTTGTGTTTTTAATCTACAGGCCAGATTTCATTCGAGACACCAAGTTGTGATATTTAAGGTCGACCTATAGTTTAATTTTTTCGAAAAAGCGAATATTTTTTAATTATAGTTTTTGCGCTCAGTAACCTTAGCTTCGTAAGGTATAACAATTTCCTGATTTGACAAACTACTACTTCGACGACGCTTGATATTTTAAAAGTTTTAAAAACATGTGTACATTTAATCCTAGTTGTTGAGTTTTGCCTTTCCTAAATATTGTGGTTATTTCAATTTTACTTGTCGCTTTTCTCCAAGACGGACCATAATCCATTGGTATCAAAATGAGCAGCTGAAAAATTGTACAGTAATTTAGAGACATCATGAAAACGAATTGTTGAAGTATAAGCAGTAATTTCTTAATATGTAAATCCCTAGGCCAAATGGGAAGCAACTCGCGTAAAACGACACACGTAATCCACGAGATGTTTGATTCAGCCTCAGCTATGTCAATTAATGGGTGTATTAAATAGTATTTTCATTTTTTTATTATTTAATATTTTAACATTTTTAACTGAAACTAATGTGTGGACGTAAGTTAACGG
The DNA here is from genome assembly GCA_034700305.1 of Protaphorura armata. Taxonomy (NCBI): domain Eukaryota; kingdom Metazoa; phylum Arthropoda; class Collembola; order Poduromorpha; family Onychiuridae; genus Protaphorura; species Protaphorura armata. The sequence continues at coordinate 17,299 of JAQIXO010000050.1, forward strand.
ATATTATGCACATGTGAGGAAATCATTAAAAGGTGAAGAAAATCAGGTCTAACATATAGGAATCGAACCCTCCGACAGAGAGATAGGAAAGGTCGCTTTCACCACGATGCTAAAGTAAACTTATTTACTGAGGTAATTAAAGCAGAGAATTTAGGACATGTTCAAATACGTTTTGGTGGAATTACTCCGCGATAATCTCTCTGGATTTTGACAGTCTACGACTTAATTTTCTCACAAACTAGAATCAACCGTTTTAGTGCCTTTCTTTCATCGCTTACTCGTAGGAAGGAACTTACTGTATAAATCCTTTGGTCTAGTCGTGAGTCTAGAATCATCCGTTTGTTTCTAGTCATAAACAAGGCTTTCTTTCCTATTTACAGAATTTAACGGCTTCTAGAGTTGTCCTTTCCTTTCTATTTTCGTCTACTCACTTTTCCCCAGAGTTAGAACCCGAACTCGACCAAACTTGTGAGCTTGCCCTTCCCTGTCCCTGTTATCCGGCATTTCTATTATTTCCACCAATTAGTTGGTTGTCATTTCATGGCTTCTACTTCTACTGCTCCAATAAAATTCACAAAATGGAATACAATAATATTCGGTCTCAGCGGTCCGTGTAGACCGGGACCAGCATTAGATGCATTCACATACGTATACGTACATAAGTACGTTAAGTACGCCTCTCCTCCCGTACATTATTTCAACCGTCTCGTTTACGGTTAAATTCAATTAAGCCTTCTTTTATTATTCAGAACAATCAGGGAGAATATTCAGGAAATCACGCATGTATGAGAAAATTGGTCCTCTGGTTCCACATACTCAACTCATAACTCAGAAGTCGTACAATAGCAGTAGTAGAACAGTGGTACGATGGGACGACGTAGCTCAACCGGTAATTGAAATGGAACCTGAATCATAAAAGTTCGGATGACTGACTCACAAGGGAAGTCATCAAGGAGTTCGGACTTATAATTTTAAAGAATGATTTTTCTTTGCAATTTTTAGGTTTAGGTCTTCGGTTTTATAAATTAAAAATCCTTCCTTAAGACAGATGACGGAGTAGTAAGGTGTAATATTCCTGATTCTAGATTTAGACGTCAAATTATGAATTTAAACAAATGCCTGCTTTACGAGAAATGAGTCACAGATCAAACTTTTGTTCTCGCCTTAATCCAACTGGTGTATTCGCCACGAACTCTTAGTTTTTTTAATGTCATCATGCACACTGAGTGAAAAAAATATTTTAAGGATCTAAATTTTCTGCCGATACTGACATCTCTAATTATTTTTGGCCTAATTGTTAAACCGAATACTAATTCAGAATAGACAATAAGGAAGTTTTCCTTGTGGGAGTACAGACATATAGGCATACTTATAATTTCCGACCATGACCAATGAAAAATTGTCCATACGTTAGGACCAACAAAGGTCTCAAAATAATAGTCTGGTCTGGTTCATGTGGAGTGCATAATACACATAATAGTAATGAATGAACAATCCTATAGTCCGCCCACTTATTGTTCTCTCCTCTGATTTCCATCATCATATTTCCCATTAATTTTAAACTGAACTCACTGCGTGGATTTGAGTGAGTTGTGCTGTGCTGAGCAGAACAGTGAAAAACATTGAACGCAATGCTTTTACTGTGAAATAGTCTGAATGCCCTGTCATGCTTTCCCTTGATTGTTTTCTTGTGTCGAGTTTTTAATTGTGTTTCCGTGAAATCCACTAATGAGAGTTGGAGGTTCCTTCTTTTCTTTCTTGCCTTGCATTTGCTGTCTTGGCTATTACACAAAGTAGAACAAGGGCTAAAAGGCTTAAGATCCAAGACCCCCATTCTCTCACCACGTATTATTATATGGCACTTTCTTCGTCTTCGCCCCGGAGAAAGCTTTCTTTCACTCTTCCTTTCCCCCCTCGACGTGCAAATATTAGCCAGAGAGCTCTCAAGACTCCACTCTTCAACCCAGCCAGACTCACTCACTCTCACAAACTATTGATCGTAAGAGAGAGAGAGATCCATGGATGGAATGGAGTGGAGAAAATAGGAGAAAGTCTCTGGAAGTCTACAACCACCACTAGCACGACTTTCACTACGTAGGGTGGTTCACAAATTATTTATACTCAAACTTTCTTCACTCTCTCCCGTGGGAATCCACGTATGCACAGTGCACTGTGCATGTCTCAAGTTTTAGTTTCTATTTGACGGAATTATTTTTAGAATACTCCATGCGTAGGTTCATACTGGTTAATTTGACCTTTAGACTCATGGCAGTTCTAGACCAAAATAGCACACATTAATATTATTAACATTTTACTCAAAATCTCAAAGGAAAACTGTAAGTTGAGAATAGAAATTATACAAGTTTGAAAAATTCGATATACAAGAAATGCGAAATACTTTGTGGTTCCTTGGGTCCGGTTACTTTTTTTACAACTGACAAACAAATAATCTTTGACTTTGTCAGTTTGTTGTGTCTTCCAACGCCTGAGCGAATCCATCGAATGCTAAGTTGTCAAACACCGTCAAACACCGTCACTTGAGGAATATAATTAAAATCATAACAAGCAATGTAATCAAATAATTTGATGGAATATCTGTCAAATAACTCTAACAACTTCAGCAATAATCTAAAATTTGGAAATAAAGTTTCTATACTGTTGAAATGACCCTGAGGTAATAAAACAAAATAGATTAACACATATTTTAAATCAGGTTTAATTAGAGTGATTTGTGAATAAGAAATGTAATGTGTTTCGAACCGAGTATTTAATTAACTTATCACTTTATCAGGATTTTTTTAGTAAACTATCGAGTGTGTCTGAAACGTAGCACGTGATGCGATTTTGGACAACAGGACATCAAAAACATATAAAAAAAGAACCATTATTTTAAGTAAATCCATTGTTGAATAATTTTGAATGACCCTGTAAGTGTGAGTTGAAGCGAAGAGAGCCAACGTACCTGATACCCATCTTTCCTTCGGTTGACTTCCCCTCATTCGTTCCTTCGTTTTTCGTTTGGCTGGGTTGGGTTGGATGTGTAGACTAGACTAGACGTTCCAATTGCTAGGATTTGTGTAATCCCAGTTTGCCGTGAGAAGATCCATCTCATCATAAAGCCTTCAGGCTTTAGAAATTGGAAGTCGTCGTCAAGACTTGGTCCAATTATTTTTTCAGCTTAATCGCTTTGTTTCGAGTAAATAAATATGGGGAGAGGGAAAGAAAGAGAAAGGAACAGAAATAGAATCAACTAAATGGAGGTCTCTACAGAGTTGGAACTTTGTAAATCCTTTCCCAAATCCATCCGAGCAAAAACTTCATATTTCAACAGAAAAAAAATTAATCAAAAAAGCCTCGAGTCAAAATTAGTATTTCATGGGTAACTGGTTCCTACCAAGATGAGAAATCGTGGAAGGGTAATTTTTCTATGGGAGTAATCTCATCAACTCTTATGTCAATGATTATCAAATATTGTTGCAATAGTTTTCTAATAAAAACTTTCATCGTTAAATTAATCTAACTTATGGTTCCACAAGGAACTGTATTAAAATATTTTTAATTCCGTCCACTAAAATTTCATGTTAAATTCTTGGTGTATTGATTAGTAAAACTAACCCAGGAAAGATTGCTCATCTTTAAGATAAAAATATAAAGTAGGAAATATTAAAATTTTAATTCCCGACGTATAATAGTTTTTATATGTTATTTAAAATTTTGAAAAATGTATTGCCATTTGCGTGGAAGAAATGTCAAGAAACCTTGAAGTGTAAGTTACTTTTCGACTTGGGTCGGAAGGAAAACTTAATTTTGACTTAACACTTGGACTACCATGTACTTTTGCCCTTAAGTCAATTCAGCAGTTGAATTTGTTCAAATCGAGGTGGAAAGGTAAAGTTCTTTTCAAGAATTAGCATTTTATCCACATGTTCTCTTCTTCCGTCTATATTTGCCAAAAAAAGTTTCTACAACTTTTTGGAATACGAACCTACGTAACGTACGTATGTATGTATGCGTAACCTATGCAAGATTTAGAGATGTAAACTTGTAAATTGATGAGAATTGCGTGCTTTGAGTCAAATATGGAAATGGGATCTCACTCGGAGACTTCCAGACTCTCAGGCCAAGTCTGAGTCCAAGTCAAGAACATCATTCATTAAAAGTATGACTATTTATAGTCCTAACAGAAAATTATCCAAGAAAAGTAGAACTAGAACCACTGGTGAATATTTCCATTCCAATACCTATGCCTGTGACACGCGTCGCGGAGGACAGCGCGTCTAGCTCCATCATCCCTAGAGATTACCCGGTACTTTCACCCAAGCAGTGATGTGATTATTGACCTGGGACCCAAGAAATGTTGACGTTTCTTATATGTACAGTACCAGTGCGTTGAATGAGAGGATGGAAAAATTAAATCAGATCACTACGAGAAAAAATAAGAGAGAGAGAGAAAAAAAAGTTTCACTTTCTTCAGAGTCAGAGTCAGGAGTCTCCAGCGAAAAGTTTTTTGGGTTGGGTTGGACTGGAAAGCCCCAAAATCCAGGACAGAGTTTGATAGTTGACATGACGTTTTATTTAATTGACATCCCATGACGTTCGTTTTTCCTTGCGGCAGTGGAGGCTGGATATTTTCCAACCGAAGCTTCTGACTTGGACTTACTGTACTTTTACTTTCTCCGTCATTTATATATATATGTGTAATTTTTTTCTATTTTCTAGGGCTACTATTTCATCGTGTGATTCTGATGTCTGGGTCTGCACTCTCACCGATCGCGGTCGGAAGCCTTGGGCTGTCCAATGGAAAAGATTTAGCTAAGAAATTTGGGGCCTCTGTTAAGTGTCCGAATGAACCGCCCTCTGAAATGCTCAACTGTCTCCGCCAAACTCCTTTGCAATATTTTCTTGACTCAGAGGTAACTAGATTTTTTTACTTCCTGTTTTTTATACTATTTAGAGGAGCATCGTTCTACAGGGTGGATCATAAAGATTTTCCCATGCCAATTCCTGGGACTGATAGAAAAATACGGGCGACATGTCTTACACAATTTTATATGAACCACCCTGTACTGTACTGGGCATTTTTTGTCGTTCCAGTTTTTTCTGCGGTTTGCTTTGCTTATCCGATTTTTTTCCTCTCTTGAAGTAAGAGTATGTGTAAGAAGGGTCACTTTCACTATGGGGAGATAAATCAGGAATTTCACTCCTTAATCCGATTAGACAAGACAAGACAGGAGAGGGAGGGAGTGAGGAGGAGATTCCTCTTCTTTTTCTAACATCTCACTTAGTTTAGTAGTGCAAGTGGTTACTACACCACTACTAGTGCCAGTGCTTAGAAAATTAGGCGGGTGGATTCCTGAAGGAAAAAGGATAAGCTGAGCTAGACTTGGAGTGCGACTGTTTTTGGCTGCTGTTAAGCTCTTCAACTGCGGATTACTCCTGATTGGAACTCACTCTTGTTCAATTCCGACTTAAGGCGGATACTCTTTAGTGGAAACAGAAAAGAGCTAGGATAATTAATAAGACTTTTTTTATGCGTTGGGCGAATTTTTTGGTTTCAATACTGCCGACACCTCTGCTACCGTAATATTTGAGAACCAGAAGAGATAGGGGGTCCAATTTTCATTGTCATTTTTTTTTCTTCCTAGTTATGGAATTTATTTGGTCCAAGCGAAGATGGAGTGACGATTGAAGAAGGACTGAAGGAACCGGTTCTTCGAGAGCGACTGTCCCACTACCCAATGCTCTTTGGAGTGACCAAAGTTGAAGTGCTTCCAAGTCTGAGTGAACAAGATGCTCTCTATGGAATTGAGACGGAGCGGAGGAGGGAGATTCTCAAGGAGTTCATTGAGAAACACTTGAGGTAATTTAAATCACTCTCATCATCACACTTTCACCACCATACCACTACTCTTAATCTAAGGAAGGGAGTTCTTCAAACAGGAAGGAGGTTGAATGAATCAGGTGTTCGTATTATACGCGTTGGAACTATGTATAACCAGTTTAATGAACTACTTAACACCTGCTTTCACCTCCAGAAGTCAATCACATTTCCTTTCTTTTGATTTCAGAATTATACAGTACTTAACCCAATTGAGTGGTTCTGTTCAAATTCTTAATTTCCAAGAATAAACTTGAATTACTTCGTGTACTACTTTTTCATAATAATTTTCTCGGATCAAAGTTGGTTATTTTATTTTTAAGTTAGAAAAAATTAATCAATGTAAATACACAGATTTGTCGTAAGTAATATGTGTCGATATTATCTGTAGAATATTTTATTCACAAGGGAAAAGTGAAATCAATTTATGTCCAAAACTATTCATTCGTAAAACCGGGGATTGTTTCATTTTAACACGCCGGTTAGCATTTCATGAATAAATAGTTTTATTCGTAGTACTGTACCTAGGTTGATTGATTACTTTTGTTTTTATACGTATTATTTTCTACAACTGAACATGGAACTTCTCACGAAAAAATACGATATATATTTCTAGCGTATAACTTTGTCTAGGAAATAAGAGCTATTAATGCATGCACTGAGGAAGTGAGTAGGTGCTCGGACAGGTTACCTGAAAGAAATTAGGGTCTCCACTATCTTGCATAAGTTAATTGCATTTATCCCTACACTATTATTCGACACCTTTCGTGCACAATTGCTTAAACCGCAAAATGTATTAGAAAAGATGTACTAATTCAATTTCTGATTCCGAGGGAGTGGAATAGGAATAAAGTAAAATATTTAGAGGAACCCCTACATGCCATACATAGTACTTTCACTCTTTTACTTTCTCTGGAATTGTGATCTGCCATGAAATATCAGTACATGGTAAAATTGCTAACTTGCTCAATTTTTTTTTGACTTGTGGATATTTTTTTTGTTTAGTCTGCACCGGAATGAAATATTGGCAGCAGCTATTCATGAGTACACAGACTGGGAGCGTCCTGTTCAGCACCCAATCAGCGTTCGGGATGAAACTCTAGACGCTCTTGGAGACGCTCAAGTAAGTTCTTGTCATCCTTTCCTCCAGCAACACAAGCAAAAGCAAAGCAAACACATCTATATGTATGTACAGTACAGAACGTAACTCGATCCTCACAAAAACATGGATTTGTAAAACATGTATGTATTCAGTATTCCCGTTACCGTTACCCGTTACCATATGTCCCAAGCCCAACACTGTAGACCGGTAGAAGCAAAGCACGGCAAGGCAATGGAAGGCAAAGTCCTTAGGTAATGTATTGCTCTCATATTCATAAATCTACTTGGGTCCAGGATCAAGGCGGGTAAACATTAATTTTCCGAGTTAGCGGCGGAAAAGCATTCCCCTGCGGTTCTTCTCAACTGAAAACTATTTTCCCATGCTTTCTCCCACTCCACTACTACTTCTCCTGTCTCCATTAGTAATTAAGCCCCCCCCACTGTACTCTCTAATGTATGTACTCCTCCTAGTCTTACATTATGACTAGGACTATGACTACACAAATACATGTCACGGACAACCGGCCAATCCGTGAAATATTTCCAGTACAAAAATAATGACAATAGGGCCGTTCTTCTGGACATTATTTTTTGGAAGCCTCAAATTTTTAGTCCATTGTTGCATTTGCACAGAAATTTACGTCCCCAAGAATTCTTAGGACTTCTCAGGTAGAAATACGTGTAATTTGTTCAATTTGTACGATTTCTGATTTTCTGTGTTGCCCGTGACAGAAATATACAAATAAATTGTGCATTACACTACATGCATAGGTTTCCCATATTTTATGTATGCGGGAAATGGGAACCTGGTTGCTGGATTCGGTAGTGCGTAGTGGTTCGGCTACAGCTTAATAATGCGGGTGAGTAATTAATTAGGGAACTCCTTGGCACCCCTCCGGCATACCTTTACCTTATCTACTTTGACTTAATTTATTTACGTCCCCCAAGGTTCGTTTGGTTTGGTTCCCAGGATTTTGTGGAATTTGAGGAATAATGTATAGTAAAATAGGAAACGTAATTGTACATACATTCTGTTCCTCGTCCCGGTTCATATGTTGTACGAGTACTCTATTCCCATGATACACAAAATAAATAGCGTAGACGAAGCAATTTGGTTGACAATCACTTATGTAATGTTGTTGGTCTATGCAAACTCACTTACTTACTTAGAACATTCTTAATGATAATTGCTCATTTAATTCTAGAAAAAAAGCAAGGAAGGAAGAAGGGTTTTTTTCTTGGAGCAGACAAATCGCTCTAGGGGGATTTCCTGTACAAAATTTTATAACGTTACTTTACGTGCATGTTTCCTCTTTTGTAATTGTTATGTGGGCTGGCTTGTGAGTCAGACTGAGTAAATATGTACAAGAGTACAAGACATGACTTGATGAGGGTAGTCTCATTTCTTACAATTGGGGTTGTAATTGTAATTGGGACGAAATTCATGTATGCATGAATGCGTACATGAATGAATTCTACATTTGTTCCTATAAAGTCATTCAAGTGGGCTCCGCATTGCGACAAAAACGACATATAACAGAACGACAGAACATGAACTGAGAAAATTTGAGAAACAAAAGGAACCACTTGCCAATTTACTTGAGTTTGGAGTTTATGCAGAATACAGAGTAGAAAGTAGTAGATAGTTGAAGAAATCAGAGGCAACGTCGCTCAATTTTAATAAATGTGAGGAATCCGAATAAAATATTTACTCAGGTTCAGCTCGACCAAGCATACCAATCATTGAGTAGACGCTAGGCTCTAATTAGAAGATCGACAGATTAAGACTGACAGGTTGAATTCATGCATATTGTTTTTTAAAAATTACATGTTCGTTCAAGTTTGCTCATATGAGAAATCATTCTCATTGCGCAATTATCCTAAGTTTTAAAATTCGCTCTGATTCTCGGGTGAAACAATCTTACCATGACGAGTCCTCGACTATGTAGTTGTAATTTTTCCCGGCACTACGATTCTCGAAAATGTCAAAAGCAAGTAGAACAGAATTCCTGTAATCTTTGAATATAACGCCTGGTTTATACTTTTCTCTTCTCTTTCTCTTCTCTTCAGAATTAACGTTATCCTTACGGGATAAACAATGAACAAACAAGAGAAAATTTTCAACTAGCAACCATTACAAGGCATGTTAATTTCGAAGAGAAGAGAAAAGTATAAACCAGGCGTAAGTGAACAAAATTGAATTTTAGAAATATTCATGAACGTGAAATTAGTGTGAAGGATGTGTGTGCCTTTTGATTTTATTAAGAATTCAGGTAATATGTGTTAACGAAGTCTAGGTTGGTCCGGTAGGCATCAAAGCAGATATTCCAAATACTGAAGATAAGTCGTAGTTAAAATTGTTATTTATATGGGAATATGTACGCAATTTAAAAATGCCCCAACAATTTCGAGTAAAACCTACAGTGAACCGACAACAATTAATATTCGAAAAATAGAGCACTGTGACAAACACAAAACCCGATCTATTGTCAAGACACACAGTTTATGAACGTTCCCAAAATTCTCTAGAGTACATTCATTTTGATGGAAATTTTGTACAGATATGCAGTCAGGAATAAAACAAGTACTAAATGCGGAGTATTTTAGCCAACATAATGTAAATGCAAAAATTCCCTAGATTGCTTGCGATGTGATGAATACCTTGAGCTAAAACGGTGTAGACTTTTTCTTAAGAATTTCCAGTCAAACACATTTGCATTTTATTAACCTAAATTCTTTCGATTGCCCGCATACAATTTCTCACATTCGCTAAACCATTTAATTGTGAAACAAATGGACATAAAGTAATATGTGTGTATTTTTATATGCTAGAAGGTTACTTTTGGGCCACCCTGTATGTCGTATTATTGAATTAATTCTTAATTTTCATTTTCTTTCCTTAGGTCGTAGCCCCATTAATCAAAACAGGAGACTTTCACTCCCAGGGTAATGCCAAGTCCTTTTTCTACGTCTTTGAGTACCAGTCTAAGGGCAGTGATTATCAACAGGTAAGTATTGTCAAACATTGCCCAGTACAATTATTATGACATAAACTATGCAATTTTATGCCTTGAAATAGACCAGACAATGTTCCCAAAAATATAGTCGAGTCGAAGAAGGATCTGTTAGTTTAAAAAAATCAAATGTTCTAAGTTATCAAAATTTCTGGATGGGTTGGAAAAGAAACCCAAAATATTTAACAAAATAATTTTTTTCTTCTGCTAACCAGCATGCATGACCGTAAGTTAGTTGTCGGAACTATACAGAGCAGTTTCGGCTTCTGATAAGGTCATCCCCATGCCCGAATTTTTGATTTGCCAGGGGATACGTATAACTAAGTCATGCTAAGAATCGATACCCTGTTGAGAGAATCCACCACATTAATTAGTGGGCTGTTAGTCTGCCATGGTCATGCGGCCATATTATTTCAACCGAAGAGCAGAGATGCATATTAATTCTGCATTAGTGTGCTGAGCACTTGAGTCCTTTACCCACGTAGTAGTTCAGTTTCCCTAGAGGGAAAAGTCAACATTTTTCTTCTTCCTGGTTTTTGTTATATTATGGGTTGAGTTGTCTTATCCATTTTATCATCTTACACAAATATTTGCATTTCGTTAGAGAAAAAGACCCCAATCCAAAAAAAAACTAGGCCGACCGACACAACTTGTGGTTTAGGATTCGGAAATGCCTAACTTAGGGATAGAAATCTAGGAATTTTGGTAAAGATGCGGACTAAAACCTTGGGGTACTAAATGGAGGGGGCTGCGAGAAAAAATCAAGACACAGTTTTTCTGGTGGGAGTAATTATTATAGAATTAAATTTTAACACTCTCGCACCGTTAAATTCTAATTTGACAATTTTAGACAAAAGTTACCCCCTCTAGTAATATGGAGTGTGGGTTTATATTATATGTATAAAGGAACATGGGAAAAAATCTGGGCAGAGTTGTAGAGGCAGAGGCCATGTAAATTCAATGATGGGTCTGAACTTTTGAGTTTTTCCTAAAATCCCTTGTAAAAACATTTGTAGAGACTCGGCTGCATTCATGGAGAAGATTTGCTCTACGTCTTTGGAGTCCCACTTTACTTTTATGGGGCTGAGTCGGTGAGTCCAAAAAAAATCCAAGGGTTTCGGTTTGCCCATTACCCATGAGGCAAAATTGTGGGGAAGAAAACGGGTAGAATCAAAATCACCAGAATAAAAAATGGTGGCCAGTTTTCGGTGTCAGAAACAACCTACGCTCGTCGTACTTTATTTTTGTGTTTCAACAAAAATTTAACCAGTCTGGTTCTGCTCTACTTGTTGGAACCGTGTGGAAAATGTGCTCAAAATGTTTTTCACGTCTTCTGTCGGAACTTTAACAAATTTCTAAATGAATCAACCAGAAAAATTAAAAGCGTACACTGAGAGCACCTCTCTTAATCGAACTTTCCAGGGCAGAACTTGTAAATTCTGCTCAAAAATTTTTTGAGAAAAAGTAACTTCTGTGAACTCGTAAGAATTTGTAATTAGCTAGCCAATTTTGAGAAATTTTAAATTGTCACAGAGATTTCATGCCAAAATCTCCAAGATTAATTACAAATAAATTGTTCATTGTAAGACTTCAGAGACTGGCGAAATTTAAAATTCATGCAAGATTCTACAAATATAATTAAAAGTTTTGAATCAACACCATCTCCCTTCATTTAGTTAGGAATTATCCGTTTTCATTATCCTCGTACAATTTTGCTCCTCTTATGGAGGGGTGGGCGGTCAAAAGACCAAATTATGGACAATTTCGAAACCCTGGAATAGACATCTTCCAGTTCCTCATCGTCTCATGGAGACATCAGCGGCGGTGGTGGCGGTGGGAGCAGTGGTAGCAGCGGCACCAACAACTTTGCTGAACATGAAGATGAGTCACCCAAATTGGGATTTTTGAGAGGAAACTTTAGTCGCAATGAAGTACAACTGTCACAAACTGTGATTCAGTTTTGGGCCAACTTCATCCGAACCGGGTGAGAGGAGTCTCATTTTTTTTGCTCTTCTACTTCTTTTTCTAGCTTCTTTTAAATTTTTAGTATAACCGATGGTTTCTATTCCTATCGGGATTCACTCAGTAAAGTAAAGTAAAATACCGAAACAGACGGCGTAGGCCGTTGACGTACATAGTAGTAGGACAGTAGAGTACAGTGTAGTTGGATTTGAAGTTGAACAAGAAAGAAAGAACAGATGCTTCATGTCAGACTGAGTGAACAATAAATGAAAGTGAGGGGCTAAGGTCGAGATAAAGAAATTTCTTTCATTTTACGACCCAACATTTATTCCCTTCCAACCAGTCACCCTTTCCTCTCCCTCGTCATTGTTTCCTACGGCCACCGGCGGCTTTCTTCGAGAGAAAATATAGGATATATTGTATAGACGGATTTTAAATTCAATTGCTACTTTTTTCCCTTCTTTTTATTTTAAAGTGGGAAAAAGTGGGAGCTCAAAAAGAAGTACAGTGTCGTCGTAGTAGTAGTAAGAATTGTAGGAATGGAAAAGTCTTACTAACTTACTTTCTACGCCTCGCTCTTCAAATTAACCTAATGTGAAGGGGGCCCTGGAGAAAGTCGACTTTCACTCTCACTTTTACTTTCACTTAATAAACTTCCTTTTCCTTATGCAACAGTCAAAATGCATGTCATCTTCCACTGCGGTAGTCCCAAATTTATGCTACTAGGTATGAAATTAACATACATACTATGCAGGCAGTGAACAAGTAGGATAGGACCACCGACGCGAGAAGAAATTTGCACTATGAATTACAAAATATCGCTATCGCTATAAAATATATTCTTTTCTAATCATTCTCTGATTTTGGTCGTCTGTTCTGTCTTAAAAAATTCATTGTAGAGTTACTCGGCCGTTTCAAGCATTTAAATTCTTAATTAACGATATAAAGAAGATCAGCTTCCTTTTATTCTCAACTCTAAATTTTATTCTTCAAAAACAACAACAAATATTTTCCTCCTAATTAATTTCTTCTAAGCTAAACCTTTGAAGTGGTATTAATCAAAATCCTGTAAAATTACGAGTGACACACTTGGAGAATGAATTGTGAAATGTGAAGTGCATGTAAGAAAATGTAGACCAGCACAAGCACATGACGTAAATCTTTGTGACTTACTAAGCCGACTATAAGTTGAAGGAAAATCGTCGATTCATTAATTAATATCCTTCTTAGTCAGAATGACGGCCTTTTCTTGTTTGATACTTAAGAATGTAGACTGAGGGACTTTACAACTCTAGGACATGGCAATTAGTCTCAGGCTTAATAAGTGTCAAGACGTATTTCTAAGGATTATAATACAAGGACTCTCTCTATGAATGCTTTCACTTTCTAGAGAAATGTAGAACGTGGAAAACTGAGAATTAGTGTCAATTTATGTACGTAGAACGTTTATACGTAAGATGTGTAAAGTTTTGGAAGCTGTAAATGTGTAAATGGTATTATCGTGTATTCTGAATGAGATTTTGTGTATATAATTCCCATACCATACATACACAGGAACCCAAACGATGGCGGAGGAAGTGATGGAGACTCAGGAGGTGGTGGAGTGAACTCAGCAGGAAGTCGATTATCAAACGATAAGTCAATTTCCAAGTCCAAAGTTGTCGAGTGGCCTCACTATGATCCTCTGTACAAGAAGTATTTAACAATCGGTGAGTTTGAGTGACAGCTCTAATTGGCTCTAAATCTCTCCACAAATTTAACAAGTTACCTAAATAGTGTCACAGCAGTATTCCTACAAACTTACCCTTCCGGTAAGATGTTATTGAAAGCATGAGGTTATTCCATTCTTTCTATTAAAAAAATCTTGCACATTTGGACGACTCACAACCATTGTCTAAAACCAGTATCGCTGTCACATTTCAATACAGGTACACGGGCAGAACCACTTCAATTTTGACTATTTTGCAATTTTTGGTAGATAAATGCAAAATCTAACAACTTTGTTCACTAAACTTATAGTATTTTCCTTAGGCAAATAAAATACAGTGCGTATTGTAACTCGAACCATTTCAGTCTAAATTCTATTCTTACAGCGTCCTACGTGATTTAAATTATTTTTTAATTTGTTTTCTATGTATATTTTTTTCGGAATTTCAGACCTGAAGCCAAAAGTGCGAACCCATTACCGAGCTCACAAACTCTCCTTCTGGCTCCATTTGGTCCCAGGTGAGTAGAAACCATTAATTGGGTATTTTCGAAATATTTCACAACATATTGAATTAGATGCTTTAGTTCATACTTGATTGACCTGAACAATAGAAGTGAAATGAAATGACAAATGCAAATTAATTATACTTTAATTAACGATTACACCTGCTGCTATTAACCCGTAAACCTCATCCCACTCTTGTCTATTCATTTTATTAAAACGGTGCTCGTATTCCTTGGAATGATTACAGACTTGATGAAAAATGGTTACGGTGTCTTGTCCAACTCCCACCATTCCCTCACGGGCAATTCAGAATCAGATCCAACTGTCCAGAACAGTTCAGTCACTCCGCCACCACCGACCATTCAACTCGTGGGTCCACCCCTTTGGGAACATAACCCTAACAATGGGGGCAAACCAAGGGGTCATTTCTTTCAAGGTAATTAAGTAGTTAGTTCATGCCAATAACTCTTCTTTAGGTCGGACCACTGGACCACCACTCCAATGAATATCAAATCTAGTTTAACCTGCAAAAGTTAACAAGGAAGGCCACTCGGATGCAAAAACGCATAAGGATAAAAATCTTAAAAATTTAATGTTAAAAAAAATACAACCGTGTGTATACCAAAATTTTTTGCTGTCTTTCTAAAAAAAATTGAAACGTGTAACCACGAAGATGTTTTACCGATTTAAATTTTAAGTCCAAGCAATTATAGGTTACAGTTTGTTTTGCACGTTGTTCTTGCATTTTCAGGAAATTCCACTCACAGTTCGCAAGAGGGTGGAGCTACAGGGTCAGTGACCCACGGGGGTCAAGGAGAAGGTGATGGCTACCAAATTTATTCCACAGCCTTGTCCGTGACTATAGCTATTGGCTGTTCTCTCCTTATCTTAAACATCTTAATATTTGCTGCCTTTTATTATCAACGGGACAAACGGCGGAATGAGGGCAACCAGCAATTCAATGAAGGTTAGTTCTGGTGATGTTCTTGCAGGAGCGATCAGGAGGTTGACCTGTAGGAATAATTTTAAGTGTGTACCATGAATCCAAACCATAAACGGCACAAATTCTCATCATCAAATATTAGGTGGAATGACACGAATGATTCTTGCACAATCATTACAGCAAAATAAAAACACGTCGCCATTATAAATATAATTTTGGTTTGAAAACAGAAAAAATTGAAATCCGTTTACACAGTTACATTTTTGGATTAAATAAAATGAGTGAAGTGAATAGTTTAGTTTAGTATGTTCAGCGGTATGACAGTTCACTGGTCAATACTTACAATTAGAATAAGAAATTGAAGAGGACAAGAAGATCATGCATGAGGTTTCGAATTAAATTAGGTGTGACAAGTTCAGAAGTTCAGATACCATACTAAAACTTTTCTGTTGACGCATTTTTCCCTTGACGTGTTGCTGAAACTGTATACAACAATACGACACGCGGTCAGTCTAACTATATATACAACAATTAAAACTGTTGAATCTTTGAAAGAAACAAATTGGCGTGAGAGTTAACTGTATGTTTATTTTTACAATGCATGTCCAACTTTTAAGACGATATTGTAGGACACTGTAATGTCTAACCCAACTATTCTTGCTCACCAATGTTTTTGCCCTGAAGTGCATCTTGTACATCACATCATAACTGTAGCTCATCTGTCATACACTCATTCCAAAATCTAATTGCTTTTCCAGGTACTTCGTCGACATCTCAGTACGGCACTAGTGGAGGTGATCGGAGTGGCGGCCCTTCGCAATTTCAACAACGAAAAGAGAATGGACAATTAGGTCAGATTCAACTTCACGCAGAAATGCCCAACATTTGCGGTGATCTCCCGTCCCTTGGTATGTCCTCTGAATCCGAATGTGGGGGAAATGACCCATATGGTCCACACATACACATGTCCACATCAAATCGATCAGCCAAAAGACTAAAAACCCAATCAGGTCATGGTCACCCTAACTCAGCCTACGAAATGGCTATGCCTGACGCCATTTTGGCTGCAGCCATGATGAACATGCAAAGTTTTTCCCCTCATGAGTATTGCGGTGGATCCCCAGACTATTCTGCACATTCTCATCAAATGAGTGGGGGTGGGCGTGGCCCTGGTCCAATGCGACGGTCTAGTCTGACACTTAAAGACCAAATCGGTGGACAACAACAACAGCTACAACAACAACAACAACAACAATATAATCAACAAGGTGGTGCTGGTGGGAGTGGTTGTAGTGTAATTTTAGAGGGCGGATCTAGAACTTTACCAAGACCGCCGAGACGCTCCGCCCCTAGTGTTAAATTCTGCTCGGATGCTCAAACCACTGTTGGAGCCCCTGACGGGGATGGGAGCTCAAGTAATTCAGCCAATGACAGTGGCTCTGCTCAACAACAGCAACAACAACAACAAAGGGGTGGATTTAACAATGGGAATAGGGCGCAGACGCTAAAACCATCACTCAAAAAGAGTACACACTACCCTGTCGTTGTCGATGAGCTTAAAGTCTAATCAAGATTTTATGTTGTCATGGTTACGCTGAAAGATAGGTCCCCGTCGCCATGGTTACGAAATACTGTGGTCACGCTAGAGGGAGTTATGACCAAACCTGACAAGTTAAAGTGGGTACCTTACAATGTGAAAGGTTGTCATTTAACATGCTAAAAGTGAATTAAATGTTGTCACGTCTGACTTGACTTATTGGCACATGGGGCATGCACGCGATTCACGCTAATTATTGTGCAAAGGGAAAAAATAAAAATTACTCCATTTGGCCTGCGTAGAATTCATACATACATAACATACATAATTTTAGAATACAATATTCTGTGATAAAAAAAATTTGTATGAGAGATAATATTATGGGACTCTGCCAATTTGTACAATTCATGTTATACTCCTTAGAATAAAAACTGAAAAAGGAAATTGAATTAATTGGTTTTTGTGGAATTTCAAAATTAATTTTGTGTTGTCATTTGTTGGCATGTCGTTTAGTATTGCAATTTGATTTGTCTTCGTGTCGGAGCCGTAGAGTCGGCTGTCATTTCAATGTGCATATTTTTACTTTGTCTCCAATTCCAGTACAATGAAAAATCCTGAAAGCTGCATTTTTTCAGTTACTCACAAATAATTAATGTTTGGCTGGTGAAATTGGGAAGAGGTTTGACAAAGGAAATGAGTTCTCTGTGTTTTTCCATAAATCATGACGGGAACATTATAAATGAGTCTAATTTGTTTTTCACATTTTGTCTGGAAGAGTGAAATATCAAATTTTAGGAATTGTCATTTATTCAGAATTCTTTGAATCAGTCAGTGGTGTTATGCTGGTGGTGGCTGGGTCTCTAGGGTTGACCTGGTTTATTTATTATATCATACGCACACCCATGGGATAGTCTGGAGAGATTTTGAAGTTTACAAAATGAGAGCTTCACGCGGGTTGAATAAAATTTCATTCTAGGCTGACTTACCATTTATGTATGCACCCGTATGTCACGGTCAATTCATAAAATTTCTCAATCAAGATCATGATTTTCAACCTTATCCGTTACAGACATTTTACCCCGAAACATCGAAGCCATAAAATTTAAGTGTAATATTTGGTAGGAAAAATTGTTGAAATCCCCGTATTTTGAAGATAGCTTTTTGCATCCACCACGAATACGGAAATTGTATGAGTTTGCCGGTAACAGTTGGAAAGATGGATGTGCATGGAGTGTCAGAGATTACGAATAGGAGGGTGGGGCAGAGATGACAAGTGATTAATTAGCCTCAGGCTCCGTGACTCTCATTTGTCTCTTACTTGTTAGCATTTCAACTCTCAAACACAATTTAGCTAGGAAATGCATAACGTGGCAGTGGCAGTCACAGAGTCACAGACACGCTATGCTGTGATTTTCCTTTTTCACGGTTCACGTTCGTTGGATGAGCTTTAGGCTATCCTAAGGCTAAATACGATTCATTCGCACCAACCTATTTCCTTGTTAAAATAATTGCAATAAATCCCAACGCGGGAAACAGGGACGGAGGGGAGGTTGGACAACCTATTATTTAATTGGGAGACCAGGGGCTATTTTCAATTTTCAAATTATGGTGTTGATGAATAATTAATTGCATGGTTGGACACGAACTCAATTGACTGTAATTTTGTAGAGGCTTTGCATCGGCAAGATTAGAATCAGACCTGTATATTTTGAAATTAATATCTCCCGTAGCGAATGAATCTACACGCATATGTGATCAAAAAGATCAAATTCAATAAAACTGGACCGGCTCAATACTTTAACTATGTAATATATCTAAAGACAGAGTATGTACGGAACAATAATTCTCAAAGTGGCATTTCAGTATTTCTTATCCTAAATTATGAGCTCAACACATATTCAGTGCTCAGGAGATTTATGGTAACATCCGTAGTGAAAGTTCGTTCACCCATTCAGTATTTTAACTTTTACGCTCAACGCCTGGATTTTCTTTCGTTCCTCTTTACAGTATAGTACTTGAAATTTGCTACTGTCTGTATTGTGCAATATTTCCGGGCAGTCACGTCTGTCAGAATTCGTGCAAAAGTGAAATGAGGTGAAAGTAACTTTCTCCACTTTCAACTAAGGACAAGGAGAAATTATTTACATAAGAATACTTTTAATTGAATAGAAAAAAGTTAGTTAAAATTCTCTCGACTAATAAAGTCTACATATTACTGTACTGCTACTATTGTTGTACTGATGACATGTATTTTATCCTCTCCACATACTTAAAATTCAAATTGGTTGAAAAAGTATGTAAGAGGTTGGACTTTAATTATTGTACAATTTTCTCTTTTCAAAAATTTCAGCACTTCTTAGTTGCATGATTCTCGCTCTTCCGCCTGTGTGACTCAAATCTGAACATAATTTCCGTACTTTACGTGTTTTATTTGACATCACGTGAAGAACCATTCAACAACCAGTCTTTCATTTCTAACTGCATTATATTCACCCACCCACCCGCTCATTCATTCAATTATTTATTGTGTAATATTTACACAACAGAATATTTCATACTTTAGTACATATTTTACTGGGAATCGACATAATTTAAGTCTGTTTGCACACATGGAGTAGAATACATAGTACTGTTACACATACAGTTACAGTACAGTCGAATCATGGGACGCAACGTATTGGAATTTATGTTACAACATGGACCAGCAGTAGTGCGAAAATCACTCCTTTTGAATTCAAAGCCTCTTCCTCTTACGTACACTCTCCAGTTTTTTTTTCTTCATTTTTTCTCTCCCGTCCCCCTTCCTTCTCTGTACAAAGACGAACTGAACTAATAAATCTTTTCAGTTACTTGGAAAAAATGTGAATGTGTGTGTGTGTGTTGCTTTACGAACCGTTTCTGCTGCGGCAATCGCAAATTCAACCAAGACTTCCCTTACCCTTACGTTCCCTTCGTTTCACTTTCACATCCCGGGATTTTCTCTTTCTGCTTCTTCTGTGTCGTTGACATTTAAAATATACAGGGTGGCTCAAAATCATGCTGGCGACGGTTTAAACGCTAGGCAAAGTTTGGGACACTATGACTGTTCTCTACTGAAAATAATTTTGCGTCCAATAGATTATTCTTTCAGAAGCGAAGCTGCATTGTGTACTCAATTAGTGGTAATCATCATCTGTTGAAGTTCAGGTTGTAAAAACATGTGGAATTTAAGGTAATTAATCAATCGTTGGCTCCAATAGCCAGGTGGAAACATTTATAAGGGTAAATAAACAAACTGAAACGGGATGGCTTGTAGGCTTGTTGTTGATATGTGATATTATCACGTCCATTCAAGGAATGATTGTTTATCAAATGATTAAAATCAATTCCATAGTTCAATTTGCACAAAATTTGCTTTTCACACGAAGCAAAAAAGCATTCTATGTAAATCCTATTGACATGTTTTGTTACTGCGAGAATTTCAAAAAACAAACCTCTCGGAGGCAAATAGATGTATTATAATGGCAATGAGTTGAAGAGAGAGAAAAATAATCATTTATTCAATGAAAATCACTGCTACAGCAATACTAGTTAGTACACGAGCTACAAATATCTGCGATTGTCGCATTTTCAGGACATAAGCATAATTTTTCGACCTTGTTTATCTGCACTCGATTTGCACAGAATTTTGGCACACGAGAACTCTGAAGTTCTGACATGGAATTTTAAATTAATTGCATTTTATCACATCTTATTTTGAGCGATGTTGTGCTCAAATTGTGGATCCGTAGTATTAAGCATTGTTACAATATTTTCGTAATTATGCGTAAATCTGAATCTGCTGCATTTCCGTCGACGATATTTTTTCCGTCGTTATGTGCCGCCCTGTACAAGAGCAGTTTACGTCCACATTCTTGGACCAAGACCGGGACCAGAAACCGTTCCAGTTGCCTTTGCCATCCGTGCAATGTTTTGTGACATTCTTAGGACGACGCGACAGAGGACTAGAACTGGAAGAGAGGACAGAGGAGGAAGAAAAAACAGAGAATTTCCATTGAAGAAGAAACAGAGGGGATGTTGGTTTCTGGAGTAGCACAGCGTGTGTCACATACATTACAAACCCAAGTCGCATGTGTCCCATTCCGTTATTTCATTTTCTTGGTGATAGAACTGGTCTCCAACTCTTCTGTCCTGTCTGCCTTTCCTTTTGTGAGCCCCGTGACTTTTTTCAATAATTTCCGCCCCATCTTCACACTGCACTGAATTATAATGTATGGGCTTGCCCTTGTCTTCTCCAAATTCAATTCAATGTTGGAATTTGAAGAATACAAGTACAAGTAACGTACAGTACATGGCACATTGGTCCATGCATGTTCCACATACTAGGATAAAATGTAGACTCGGGACTATGCAAACTTTCTCCCCTCCTGACTTTCACTTGCATCCGTTTCGAATCTTTCACCACGTGCAGGCGTAACCCGGTATGAATTTAGTTTACACAGGAAATCTGAATTGACCGATTGCCTCATGAGTTTAGAGCACAATGACAAGCCAATATCAATTTCTCACCAGAATGGCTTTATTTTCATGGACATCTAAATATCAATTAAAATTGATCTCAAGTTTAACGCAGGAAATGTGGATATCTTTCAGTTCAAATTACACAGCAGATATTTTTTACATTAAACGTACGGCGTCACACCTGCTGATTTCTTCACGTTTGAAAATGCACAGCCGGTGCTCAAAATATATTGGACTTTTGGGTTTGCTGACCCCGTGATCCCGGAGGAGTAAAAAATGTCACATTTGAAGTTCGCAAGATTTGAAGACCCACATAACCTATAAGTTGTTACAAATTAACTTTTTAAAAAATCAAAATACTGTGCGTCATTCTACACAGAAAAAATCGTTGTTTAATTTTTTGACAATCGGAATACGATCTATGGATGGGCTTCATCTGTTTACCATATTTGGTTTCCATATTTGTCCAGATTGTTGTACTAGAACATATGCCCAACCGGAGAGAAGTGTTTAGTCTGGACTCGGAGTAAATTTTTTATGAACTACTAAAGCCAAAAGACTTGTCCTAAAATATTTCCTAGAACATAAAACTAAGAATTCTATTGCATTTGGTGGATCAAATGATTAAACTTGGTTAGGAATAAAAAAGAGTCTCTCGGTCGGTCGTGGGGGTTTGGAAATAATTTTTTACGAATTCTTGCTGCCCTCTAGAATATGAAACTCTTCATTTGGTGAAGCCTTTAGTGGGCCGTCAAAACTCCATAAAAATGGATTTAAGGAATAACCAGTAAGTACCTACATGGTATGTTCTTGGGAATCTAATAGGGTATTTTACTACACACCCGGTTCTTATGTACATTCCATATCCACATTCCCTCTTCTCTCTCTCTGTGTTTTAATTTCTAAATCTAAAACTCTGAAAAGGAATAAAGAATCTAGACAGTAGACAGCTAGACTGAGTGACTGAGTTTTTGGATTGCGATTTGGAATTGTGACTCCTTTCCTATGTACGTTTCTGTGCGTCCTACTGCGTATTTCATGAGAACCAATGCATCCTCCGATTTTTATGACTTCACCACATGGCTTGACTTTTTATTGACTTCGAGCTCAAGCCTTCACCATTACAGTTAGACATAGAACATAGAACAGGGGTGAAGAAAATTCAGCAGTCGGATCAACCTGGATGAAAGATGAATCGGTTGGAGCGGCGTGGTGAAAGTCCGCTTTCTCCACTGAAAGTAGAACTAGTGTAGAGGGTGGTTCTTAACTAAAAGTTCTATTTGAAAGGCTCACAAGGGTAACTAGTTGGTTGTAAACTCTGTATGTATACAAAATTAAAACTCCAGGATTTGGTGATTTCAAGTGTCTTATTCACAAAAGTGTAATAAAATTTTGGTGGATTCCATTTGTTCTATTGTAGCCCAGACAAAATTATTCATAGCGACATATTACTGGCAATGAAGGATAATAAATGGCTTAACAGCTTAATCAGTCATTAAATCTTACGATGTATGCGTTAAAGATTCGATCTCAGAACCGTGCAAGTCGGATATCTTTTTAAATATTATATAAATTCTGATATTTTAATATTTATCTCATCGACACTTAAATTAACAATTCAAAAAGATGGTCGGTTTAAGTTTTACACCCGCAGGATGTTCTTTGTTACTAGTCTCCACTCTTCTTCTTCGTAAGAACGAAGTACGGATACACCCTGCCCACATATCTGTGCTATTTTCTAGGTAGAAAAAAATAGAGAAGAAAGTTTTCTCTTATGCTACCTCGTCTAATAAACTTAAGTGAGGATGACTCGTGGAAGCTTTCTTTGACTTTGAGTCCAAGACCGTGCTATGGCATGGAATGGATATGATATGGAGTCTTTTGGTCAGAGTAGGCATACTGAACACGTCCACTCTCAGTACACATAAAGATTCTACCCGGGTATAAAAAAATGTGAGCGGTACATGCTGCATTCCAAAGATATCTTTCATTCTGACCCAGGACAGGAGGGATTCAGACTTGGACTCAAGACTGGACTGCTCGGACATGGACACGGACGATGTTGGAGTCTTCAGCTTTTATTAAATATTATATTGCACTTTGGGTCAGTGAAAGTGCATGCACTACTTTTACTCCCTTACCGTTCCGTCCCACGTGGGAATGAAGTTCAGTTCTTAGCAAAAGGAGAAAGTACAACTGGAATTTACTACAGGGTGGTTCATAACCATTTTATCGTATCTTAAAAAAATTTTCCCCGGATTCAGATTCAGATTCAGATTTTGTTGTATTATAAACTTGTTATTACCCCTGAAAACTTTTTTTTCCTCTGTACTATTTTACTGTATACTGATGCATTTTATGTAGGTCGTGCAACATTTTCTCAAGTTCGTTTATAAAATAGTACGATCACACCGTGGACAAATGATTTTGAACCGCCCAGTACAAGTACTGCTAAAATACCCGGATATCCACTCCAATTTCTCCCGGTTCTTTTTGAGCATAACCCATCGTGGGTTTTTATTGCCTTACGTACGGACGACTCTCAACGCAGGGAGTAAATTGGTGATGAGCTTTTGGAACTCAATTGCACTGCACTTACTGACTTGACTGACTTGTGACTACGACTAGACTACTTTTACATCTCCATTTATTTTGTTAGGAGTGCCGATTTGTCAGTGTCCGAATTTCTTGGCATTGTATTCAAAGTTCTAGTTCTAGTTCAACGAGCGTCCTTCCTTGTTGATGGGCCGGCGTTTCACTGCACTGGCGTTTCAGAACAACAGAATTAGTTTTGCTAAGAAATACATTAATTGACAAACCCCTCGGCTAACTTTAGTACAACCAGAAAGGAGTCATTTCATTGCATTTAACTTATGTTTTCTTTAAGAGAAAGTAGAAAGTTGGAGAGAAATCCGGCAATGTACACGTCTGTGGGGTAGTTCGTAACGTTTACCAGCACACACGTTCAGCTCTCACCAATACAGTTACTAGTAGTTGCAACCCATGTTATCAGTACCATGTGCTATTAATTGTGACGACTAATAAAATTTATAAAATTTTGGTTGAACAAATATTTATTTGAAACAGTTCACTAACGTGTTTCATTTGCATGTTAAACCAGTTTATACATTATTAGAAAAACTGAAAAAAAAAATTTAATGTTTTACATTCTTGTCTTCTAAGCAGCTATTCCTAGATTTAATCAATATTATTTCTTAGTCAGTTCGCTCGAGCTTCAGAATATGAAATATTTACTCAATAACAAAATGAAGGTAAGAAAATCTCAAACCGATCACCATTCTAAGAAATCCAAAATAACTGACGTAGAAATCGCGTAACAGAAAAACAATTGATTTTTCCCTTGTGTTGTCCAACTATTCAGACTTTCACTTTTAGCATGAAGTCGATCATACCAATTGACACCCGCTAGTACGAAGTCATATTCTTAAAAAACAGATAGGTCATCGCAGAGCAGATTCGCAGTTCAGTAGTGGTTTCATTCTCAAAAGACTGGGATACAGTTTTCAAGTAAAACTTTATTCTTCCACTAGCTTCGCTGAAAAACGCTGTACGTACACTTGTCTATGTAACTTACTCCATGTGCGGTGAAACAAGTTTCAGACAGAGTCACCGAATATTGTAAGCACTGAGAAAGCATTGCTGTCACCGGAAGGACAGTGATTCATGCAGTTCTTTCTGTGGATTGAACGGACTTTGTGGTACATTAAACCCTAGACTTGTAGTTCGTAGGATCCAAAATGACAATGAGTTGAAGTCTGGGCTTGCCTACTACGACGAGATACAATTCATGACTTGCAGAAGCTCCCAATGAAATGTATCGTTCTTGTAGCTGTTAGCACAGCACCTTGAGCCTTTTGACAGAGTAACGCTAAGTCCCAGATTAGTGTCTCACCTGCCTCACAATTCCTTCCATGTAATACTCTTCATAATCCTTTACGACTCACTTAATAACTACGTTAATATTAAAAGTTATGTCAGGATGAGATGAATGTCTACCTCACCAAATGAAATCTGTTTCAACAGCAATTCAGCATGCACCCTGCGGGACATGTTATTTAGGGTCCATTCAATTTGGATAACAACTTGCTCAGTTAACTATGTTTTACATGAAATTCTTACTGGCGTATATTAATATTTCGGTAACAGTGACTTCCTTTCATTTCAAAATTATGAATGTGTTAAAAAAACGGCATACAGGTGACAGGAAGCGATTTCCGACTTCAACTAATGACTCAAAATAAAATTTTCATATTGAACCAATGGGAGGTTTGGCGTCAATCAATATTGTAACGATAAGAACAAACTGCTAATTAAAGTTTGACCGGGAAAATCCGAGTAAAGTAAAACTTGGCGTACAAATTATTTCTGTGATAGATTGAACAACAGAAATTTCTAACCATGTTCGATCTTCAAATACCTTGTGTGTAGGCAGTCAGGGATTTATCGCGATGCGATGGCGAGATTTTCTTGTGAATTGAATTGTATAAATTTTTTGAGCCTCGTTATAGGATGACAATTCTTATAAATGAGTCCTAATAGTAAAACAAAAATTTTAAAAATGATTTTCACCGAAATACATTCCACAATTATGCAGTCCAAGACGTTAACATAGTCAAAGAGGGACGTGAGAAATGACCTCCTATGTAGAAGGTATGCTAAAACACAAAAAAAAATCCCAGGCCGGGTGCGGGTGGTTGAGAGTTTGGACCTGGTCTTCGACTGGAACCTGGGTGGGGTCGAGTATACACGTGCAGTGCCGTGCAGTTGCAGTATAAGACAAAAATGGAAAAAAAGAAACCAGGAAAAGGATGCTTTTGACAGTTTTTTTTCTTTTGTTTGTCTATTCCTTTACAACATGGAAACAACACTTTCCTTTTATTTTCTTCACTTTGTTTCCCACGAAGTACCTAGTTGCTCTTTCTCTACAGTCTGTCGGACAGCATAAAAGTCCGTCTGTGCTTGGGCTAGTTCTGTAGGCTTGATTTCTCCAGATTTTGGACAGATATGTACGAACAGTGGTTTTCTTGTTAGATTTACTATTTTTGTCTGATTTTACTTGTCTTTCATAGTCCTCTAGTTCAGAACACAATGCGAACTATCATATAAAGTTTTCCGTAGTAGCAAGTTACCTGATGTCCAGCCCATTTTGGTTATCCTGTCCAGCTAGTCCAGCATTTGACTCCTTTTTGCAAGTATAATTGCGTGTATAATGAATACAGGGTGTACAGAGATTATAAAAAGAGTCAGACTCCAAAAATTCTAAAGTCTTACCAATCCGGTTAAAGGACTCGTGACACACAGTGGTCATACAAATTTTAAACTTGGCAAGTGTCTCCCTGACATCGCTGTTCGATTGTCACCCCGTTTGACATATGTCATAATGTGACCCTATGATGACCTTCTTTCAGTTCATTGAGCAGACGTAAAAATAAAATGTGACCTTGTGACCCGTTGTTCAAAATTTTGAATTTTAAGTGTCACTTAATGCTAAAATGCTAAACGCACATCGTGAATAAATCGGACAGAGCGTTCGGCCTATAGAGTCTCTCAAAATGTGCACACATTTTCTGGCCCACCCTGTACATAGTATATGATTGGATCTTCTTGAGAGATTGTGCTTTTGCTGGAGCTAGAGAAGCTTTCCTTTTCCTTTGCTGCTTTTACTTTACTTTACTTTCCCTGGCAGGTTGGTTTTGGGTCTATTCTGGTGATATTTGGACAAATTGGAAGGCTCGATGTTCACGGTTGACATCCCAGACTCTATGGATGGGAAAACTTTGGGGGAAGGTTCTTTGGCCGTATCATAGTGAATAGTCTTGGCTCCTGGGCCGAAGGTTTCACTTCTTGTTGTGGCCAAAGGAAAAGCGGAAAAGAACATTAGTCCTAGTACGAAAACGAAACTTGTGAAGCCGAAGCGGATTGGGATTTCTCAATTGGACGATAGGAAGAACAACTCACTTTGGCTTCCCTTCGTTTCGTTTCGTTTGTTTAGAAGACGCCAGCCAGTCCAGAGTCTCCTTGTCTCAAGTCTTGTGTCCTGTCCTGTCCTGTATTCAAAGTCTCCCAAACTGATCTGCCCGTCCCTAGGAAAGGAAAGGCTTTTAGGGATTTCAATTATTTGTCTTTTGTGACGGTGACTGTGTGCTTTGTGTATTGCACTCACAAGGGGTACCTTGCGGATGTCAATTTTGATACCAGTCGAGCCACACGGTGACGCACCTGATGAATCTTTATTTAAACTTTCAAATTTTCTAGAATGCTGGAACGGTGTCTATCTTTTCAAACGTGGTTATCAATTTGATCTGGACTTGACGGAGTCAGCGGAAATGATAAAATCAGACGTAAATGTAATGCTACATTCGAACACCACTCCTTGTGAAGGTCGAGGATAAAGAGAAAGAGAGGATGTAAGCTTCATCCAAGTTGTGAGTAGAGTGGACAATCATGCCATGCCGTTGTTTAGTCCAAAACTCTCAGAATTAGCTTACCAAGGTTCAACCACAATTCTTGAGGACCCATAATAAACAATGAACACAGTTTGTGCTGGGTTCCTCTGTCAAATCCGATCATGACACCACAAATCTGGCACAAAGTACAGAATTAACTAAAATTGAATGTCTACGACTGTCACCCAACTCCTAAGACCCAATTCATTAAGAATTCTCCTTGTGACGGTTTTTGAGGTTAGACTGGATTATAAAATCTCTGGATTAATTCTAGAGAGTAAAATCTATCTAAAATATTTGCTAACATTTCCAAGTCCCAACTTTAAATATGAATGTCCGTCTTTGGGTATTTAGTTGCGTCTATACGACAATTTCTGTTTATTTTGAAAGTCTGAAAGCCCCGATTTTCTGGGCTTAGAATTAACAGTACTTCAAAACTACTCAATTTGATCTTCCGATTTAACGGAATTTCACCTATTCATCTGAAATTCATAGTTTGCCAGAAATAGAATTAAAAAAGCGGCAAGAAAAATATTCAGAAATTAAACATAAAAATATAATTATTTTCTGATTATTCATGATGAAAATGTTTTGAAACTTACCTTTTGAGCAGTATACCAACAAGTAGTAGGTACACGACAAATAGGTCCAGGCTATTGATATATACTACCTCTCGAAATGATTCAAATTTTACATGATGTTGGTTTCAGCATAAACCTTTGCAATAGTACTTTCTTTTAATTTTCCATATAATATTCAAAAATCTTTTACCTTAAACCACTTTATATTGGGCACATCCATATTTCTTTTTCACTAAATGGTTCAACCAAAATACTAAGAGTACACGTTGAAGACATTTCTGCGGAAAGAAAGCTGGATAACCTGTTCCGTTCATTTGTCATAAGAAACTTTTATGACATTTATAAGAGCGGTGTTGTAGTATGACTTATAAACCATTTCTCTAAAACTATCTCTTAATCAATTCTCAAATTATAAGACGAGTCTTACAATTAGTAATAAAAAATATAATGTTCTTACTCTGACTGATGAGGTGACAGAATTATAAATGACGTACCAAAAAATGGACCCGGACCAAAATTGTACATATTTATTTTTATGACTCAAGACTCGAGAGTTTGATCCCAAAATCAATTCTCAATTCTCTGTATCTCCAAAAGTTTATTCACAATCAGGCAAATCCCCACAATAGAGAAGCAATAGTTTTTAGATAATACTTGGGGCAACCTCAATTATTAATGAATTATTGAATTATGTATTTTTATTTTGGATACAAAATAAGACCTGATGGAAAAGGGGGCCACTACTTTCATGCTAACATTTACAATATTCGCAGTGCCTTCAGATTTTATTGACTTGGCATGGGTTTTTGAGTAAAATCTAAAAAGATGCCTTGTCAAATTACGTAAACTAAAGCTTATGTCATTTTAGTCTGTCGTAGTAGTTTCGGAGTGTCGTTAAACTCCCATGACTGTACAAACTAATATTACTACCGTACGCTCACTCATTAGTTAATGTGTAGTAAAAATGAGCACGCACAAAAAACACGCACACACGCTTTCCAAAGTCCATAGCCTTAGCATAACGTTACGTACAGTACTACGTTGGTTATAATTAAGAATCACATGTTTGCTCCAGTACATATAGTTCGTCCTAGTCTGAAAAACTTGTTCCCAACCTTTCGTTCCTTCCTTCTTTCCTCAACTTTTACGTTCTACGAGTAATTGGATTTAGAATACTTACCTTAAGTCTTAGAGTTGACAGTGATATTCCGGAAGGTATTAAAATCGAGAAGTTAGAGTTGAGAAATGAGGAGTAAAAGTTTTTGGGACTGAACTGTACGGACCCCATGGTTATAACATGCCAGTACAGGGTGGGTCAGAATAAAGCTTGCATTTTACAATTTTTATGCTCGTGTGAATTCTGTTTTAATTGTCATTATGCTGTTAACTGTATTTCATTGTTTTTCATTGTAACGTAAAGAGGGAACTGAATACCACTGTAATGGTAATACATTTACCTTCTTCTAATACACCCTGTAACATGTAAGCCAGGATGTTAGCCTCGTTTTGTTTGCACCCAGAGCACCTTGGGACAAGTACTGGTTGTTTCCCTTAAAAAACTTGTCAGGCACTTCTATAGGAAAACTAAGTTTAGTTTGGTTTAGTTTTTCTTGGTTTACTAAAACTAAGGTAGGCTCAAGATATGGCCAAAAAAAAAGTGAGCCTGTGCCTGTATATAGTAGTGATGTCTGCATGCACGGGTT
Organism: Protaphorura armata; assembly: GCA_034700305.1. Classification (NCBI taxonomy): domain Eukaryota; kingdom Metazoa; phylum Arthropoda; class Collembola; order Poduromorpha; family Onychiuridae; genus Protaphorura; species Protaphorura armata. The sequence continues at coordinate 47,197 of JAQIXO010000050.1, forward strand.
CATATTGGATAATGGATTACTCAAGGTGTGTGCTTCATATTTAGTCAACATTGGTGGAGCTACGTTGATTTTCTAGAAGTTAGCTAAGCAAGAAATGCTTCAGTTTTTAGAATTCCATAGAAACTGGAGCCTTGCATGTTCATATTCGCCATAAAGAATGGCAAAAAGTGATTTTCCAATGAAGGAAGTAATTTTATTCCGGACAACAATAGATTGATTAGAGATTCAGAATAATTTCCATTTGAAACTATGGGCTACACCAATTTGTTAATATTGAAAAAAAAATATTTGTTCATAAAATTCCACTAGTCCGCCACTATTGTCGACACCCAATGCGGAGGTGCGTTCAAATGCCCTAGATTTCGTAATATTATATTTTTATTTAACCCAAATATAAGGGAACACTCCTATTTATTTTAATATAAGGGAATCGTCCGAAATTACATATACATTTTGAGAAATGGTTTGGAAAGCGTGGAAATGGCTCTTTGGCCAACAACTGACTCCTGAACAAATGCTACGAAAGTATCAGCAGGCTCTAAATAAAGCAATACGAAATATTGACAGGGAAAGAGTGGGGATGGAGAGACAAGAGGCAAAATTGATTAGCGATATCAAGAAAATGGCAAAGCAGGGACAGATGGTAAGTCTATTCCTATTCACACAGAGTACTTGCCTTCCACGACATTCAATATTATATTTAGACTCAGTTTGATTGATTCGAGAACCTAGTTAGTAGGCCCACTTCATAATTGATAAGAACTATAGTAGTAACGTTCATTTTCAAATGTATTAAAATTTTCATTAATATAGGATGCTGTAAAAATCATGGCAAAGGATTTGGTTCAAACGCGACGTTATGTGAAGAAATTCATGTTAATGAAAGCAAACCTTCAAGGTGTTTCAATGAAAATCATCACACTCCGTTCTCAAAACTCTATCTCTGAAGCAATGAGAGGCGTTACTTTGGCTATGCGAGCCATGAACCAGTAATTTTACTTTTTTCTCCATCAAATTATTGGTTAGAAAATAAATATACACGAGTTTAATACGTTAAATGCTCTAGACGCTTACAATTACCAAGGATTCAAAGAATTTTACAAGAATTTGAAAAGCAGTCAATGATGATGGACATGAAGGAAGAAATGATGGGAGAGTCTATTGATGAGGCAATGGATGGAGAAAATGATGAGGAGGAAGAAAGGTTAGAATGCTAAATTTTAATGAAGCAAGATTTTTGAAAGTCATATTATTTGCCGTGAATGTCAAATGTCAATAATTGTTTGACTCTTACTTTTCTTCAGTGACAATATCGTGACACAAATTTTTGATGAATTGGGTCTCCAGTTGACGGATCAATTGTCTGAATTACCACAAACAAAAGGAAATCCATCGGGGATGCAAAAATCAAAAACTCCAGTTGGGACTACAGAGCCTACACAAGATTTGGATGATTTACAAACTCGCCTTGACAATCTCCGTCGAGTGTAAGATAATTTGTACATGTTTTATTTTAATGAGTTCATAAATTCTAATTTTCTTACGATTGTCAATGTTTCAGTGACTCGGACCTTCCACGACTTCCTTAAGGAAACTAGATTCGATGTAAGATCGTTCGGGTTTGTAAAATAATTTGCTGCCCTGAAACTTGCGAATTAGATTGTTGAAAATTACGATATGTATTGAACCTATTGTACAAATAGTTGTGAATTACTCATCTTTTTTTCGAAAATAAATAAAATCAGATTTTTGCACAAGTTGGAAATTATTATCCTTGAATTGAATTCTTCTAACAATAAAATTCATGTGAAAAAAAACTGATCATTTGTAAATATCAAAATATTGCAAGTTTTACAAACAATTAACGACTTCTGACTTTTGACAACCCGACTAATTACAAAAATATTTCGCACGTGTCATGTCAAAAATGGCTGAGAGGTATTTCAGTCGTAACACGAACATGAATGAGTAAATCTTCTCAACGACTGAATTAAATCCTTCCGCGACGTAGTTAAGTGGAAAATAAACACGTGCCATATCATTATCGTGTATGATACGAGGAAATCTAGACTAAATTAAGTATACATTCGTACGCAAATGATGATTCGATAGTAATCTTCAAAATATCATCACAATATACTCCTGTATTGATAGGATCGTTGAATGGAAGTTTTCTAGCTGAAGAATCCTCTTTTTAAAGTATCAAGCTTCCAATCATGGTCCCTTTCCTTCTTTGCATTTGACAATCTTTTGATGTTTTGCATTTTTACATCCACTTGTGAAACGCAAATGGCAAATGTCTCATTTATCGTCATATGAATTCCTGGGTAAAGGTTCTTAGATTTTCTTCAAAAGACATGAACATAAAGGTTTGAGAGGATTCTCAATCTAACACGTCTCAGAATAGTGCTAGTCAAGACAAGGTTTGAATAATAATGTTTTAGACTCTCCTTCACTTGCACTTTCACATGCACTTTCACGTCCTCCTTCTGATCTGATGTTTACTTAAAAGTCTTTACCTGCGTCCACGTCCACGTACTTTATTCGATCAAGGAAAAAAGTAGAGGAGAGGTGAAATGGCTAGAAGTGCCACTGCTGAGTTGACATTTTTTTAGGAGCACACTGTACAGGGTGATTCATTCGTGATTTTTATTTGTCGCGCTTGTTCAGAATTGAACTGCATTTTTTGGTTGAGTCTGCACGGATGACGAGATATCATGAACCACCCTGTACTTTCACTACTACACTGCAAATGGATTCAGTTCAAGCAGTTGATTTATTTGACGGTCACGCCTGCATACGAAAAGTATTTTTCTCTCTAGCATTTTCTCCAGACATTTTCCCTCCAAGGCTTCCGGTGACTTTCTCTAACAATAATAAAATAAAATAAAGGTTTGGTCAGATCAATAAGATACAGTTGACATTCGGCATTGGCAGGACATGGATAAGTGAGTACGCGTAAGTCGAATGTACATGGCACTATAACCCGCCCAGGGCCCAACAGCATCAGACAGACTTCAAATGCAGACTCCAGTATTTGTCTCTTGTTTTTGTAAAATGTGTGTGTAAAATTTTTCTCGACGCCTTTTGTTGAAATGCATTTTGTCTGGACTTTTCTTTTCACATACATTTTTGACTAAATACATGTCGATAGCCCTTAACTCTTAGAATTCCGCAGTATCAAATTTGAAGCTGTAGAAGTTGTAGTATTATAGTGCTAAATCCATACAACCGACCAGTTAACGCCTCCCTGAGGTTAAATCAAGTAAATCCCCTCGATTGTCGATTAAATCGTTTATAGCTATAATCTGATGAGTGCAATCTTGTGCCGGCCTATGCCGGGTGCCGTGCCGAGTGGTTGAGAATCCTTAGCTTTAGCTTAAGAAAAGATACGAACGAAAACTCGTCTTACCTTAGCTCATCCTGCCACCTTAATACGACAGATTCAACTTGAGAAGATGGTCTCTCACTCAAACACCAATCCAATAAGCCTCAAGGGCCAAGAAAATGAACGCCAAATGTCGTGAGCCTCAGCCTTAGATTTGTTACATTACTTTCACCTCGTCTGGCACAAGTCAAGGTCTCTCAAGTATGTACAGGGTGGGTCACCCCTAACCGTTAATTCCTTGTATTGCTACACAAGCAAAATTGTATCTTCCCGTCAAATGATAAAGGCATATTATGACTCCATTTTATTTTTGAGAGCCAAGCGCCGCCTGTCAAATTCAAATATTTTGAAAATTGAAAAAGCCAATAGCCAATAGATGTGAGTGTTCCCTGTTGGCCTTAAACGTATTAAGATACTTTAATCCAATCCTAATTCCTAATAAAATCAAATCAAAACTTTTGACCCACCTTACGTAGTTGTGCCTCGACATACGTAGTACGTACATAAACGAAGAAATACACATGCAGACGTTAACCCGTCGTCATCCGTCAACTTGAGTTCAATCATTCTGAAGCTTTAGCCTTCACCTCAAGTGTCGGAAATTCTCGTCAATCTTTGACTTTACTTGCTAGACAGACATACACACAAACACGTGCACGTAATTTTATTTCTACAATTCCAGCCGAGCCCAAAATTTGCCACAGCTCTAGAATTTAACTTTCCTATTTCGATTAGTTAATACAAAATTGTTAAATACGGGGAAGACGAAATGAGATTTTATTTGTAAAGAGTTTTTTTGGTACATCTCATGTATTCACAATGTACACGCCCTCATTGATTGACTTCAGATAGATCGCCCTCACCGAGATCTAAAAATAGCATCAGAAACCCCTTAAATTATTCTTTGATTGGAAAGAAAGAACGAAGTAGATAGTACATTGCATTAAGTACGCACGAAGCGAGGTGTAATTTTTAATTCAAGTTATGTAAACCAATTAGTTGCGGCGGAAGAAGAAGGAGAGAGAGAAAGAAAGTTGCCTGGAAGGAAAATCCCTTTCCGGAGGAAATTGTAGAGTAGGAGTAGGAACAGCAAAAGTAATTTAGGGATTTGGAGTGAAAAAAATGCAAATTGTAAAATGTGGGGAAGGTACTCTTAAAATGAGAACGTGACTCTGGGGTATTGAATACTCAATTAATTTCTTTGAAGTTACTTCTCTCCTTTTTCCAAATAGGAATACTTTTTTCCCCATGCCTTGAACTGAACTAACAACTAACCCATGAGTCCAATACTTTCTCTTGGAGAAAATAAAACTTTTTTTTATCCACACCCTCTATATTTGTTGAAGTGAAAGTTTGGGAAATTAGAATTCTCAATTTTTGAAATTAAACTGACGAGGAAAATAAGCCATGTGAGAATTTTATAATAAGCTTCGAGGACCTTATCGTTTTTGAACTTAAAGTTTGTGCTATTTTCCAAATTGTGTGCGATTTGCTGGTAAGGTCATTGCTAATAAAATTTAAATTTGTCGGTATTATTGGGTAACTTTTTTTTTTGATTTTATATTTTTCCTAAAGTTTTTGAATGTAAACTTCTTAATAACCAATTAGGAAATAAAATCCCATACATAAGACGATTTTAATATTTCATTATTGCGTAGATTTTTCGGTGCGTATCTTAGAATTTACTAGAACTTCATCTTTATTTTATTTCCAAGGTTATAATCTTGAAATAATAAGCTCTTCATTAGTTCTTTTCCAGTTTTCTAGGAAAACGTTAAAAACTTGTAGTAGTGAAAGCAAGAATGAAAAATGTCTCACTTTTCTTTTCAACCCTGGAACTGGGACCCAGTGTTTTTCTGAAGAGACGAAGAGAAACTGAATAACAAAAAAAAGTCAGTCTAGGAGAACCCCAAAGGTAATCCTTCTGGCTTTTGTACAAAATTCTCATTTTGACATTCGTGGAAAAAGATGAATCAGAAGAACCACGCCCTCATTCCTTGAAATTTTCTATTGTGTTTTGAATAGAAATATTGAGGTCTGTTCTGTTCTGTTCTGTGCAAATCTCTAACATTGCATTCTAACTTCCTAGTTCCTACTACAGTATACTGCTTTGTAACTCCCTACTGCTTTGATCATAAAATTTTTAATAAGTTTGCTAGAAAACTCACCAGGTTGCTGAGCATTGAATTGAATGCATGACTTCCGTCCGTCCGTCCGGTTCATATTAAGAGCGATGGAAGGTTTAATAATCCAGGTGGTTGGTTTATTTCACAAATATTTGATTTCACAGTTGAATATTTCATAAAGTATTCAAGCCAGTCCATTCTCATTCCACATTCATCATCTCGAGCGGACGTTCGCGTTTCAGAATAGCTGACGTGGTCCTTTTCTTCCAACACAGCAGAAATGTGCTGTGTTGACAAAATCCATTGAGGAAGAATGATGTGTGGTCAGTTGAATGGAAAATTCTTGACATGAGCCAAATTGCATGTAAAATATAGGTCATTCAGCGGTTAAATGGAAAATTAATTAAAATCAGTAGGTACTATGTGAAGTGATTGCTTTCAATTTGGGAATAATTGAGTTTCTGACATTTGTTTTGATGTGCCTGTCAATTTCAAATTACAAATTACATGAATTGCGCAGTACTATTAGATTACATTGAATTTGAGTAAGATTTTTCTTATGGAAATCGAAATCTAGTTTAGAATCCAAAAGGCCATAAATAATCATTTGAAACTACAATTTTGTGGAAAATTTAAACACACAAAATCATAGTCATTTCCTAAAGTTATGGAGCTGACTGGAATGGTTCCAAATGGTTTTGAAAGAATGGAATTTTGGTTGGTTGAATGTAGATTCTAAAAAGGCATAAACTAAAGGAGTCTCTGCTTTCCTTGAAAAAGCAAGCGGGGTTTGTGTGAGAGCCAGAAATGAGTCTTTCAATAATTCCTTCACCTCACCCTCCTCCCAGTCTTTGCCGACTGAATGACTTTGAATGGTGAAATTATGCCAAAGTGCAATGCTCAAAGGATTGAAGGACATTTAATGGGAGTGTGGGTAAAAGTATAGAGAAACTGAACTACTACGGCCCATCTTATACACTACTAACGTGTCTTTTACTCTCAACTGATGATCAGTAGTGGTTCTAGGAATTTTTAACTGAAGGTGGGCACTGCCCAAAAGTTATAAGTTTATGCTCGTTGTACAAAAGATAATTCAGGTCAGAAGAACAAAAGGCAGTACAAAATACCGAAGGATCTTTCAAATATTCCAGAAAGGTGCTCGCAATATGTTTCTTGTCCTAAAATGAAGTTGGTCCCGATTCATGAATTCAAGCCTTCGTATATTTTTTGAGTCCTTACAACATTAGACAAAATTTACTTTAATCTGGTAAATCCTTAAGTATAGCGATGAAAAAATTATCGCCTTTACCACTTTGATACAGCGAACTATAAAAATCATTTATTTTTATTTCCTGTCTAAATTTTGAATGGGCCATATTCTATTGGGACCGCCCCTGCCGTTGCCCTCAACTCACTCAAGTCATGCACTCAAGGAGAAAGTAAGAGAAAGTCAGGCATGCATAGAAAATTCACTTCTTTCTTTTCTCACATCTTCCGTCACTCCCTTTATTCACATATCCAGTCATATTTTTTTGGTACTAGAGTTTTTTCTTTTGTGTGTGTATTATAATACAAGGTGTATTTTAAACTCCACCCGCAATCCAAGAATCCATTCACTGTAAGTGCAATGGAGTTTCGAATCAAAATCGAATTTCCTTAACGCTGCTCTACCCGGCGGCGAGAACACCTTCATCGTAATTGTATTCATGTCATTTGGGTTTACTGTTTACAGGAGAGTTCTTCAATCTTGGATTGTATTTTTATGCAGGAATAAATCGTTAGTTTTCAATTTTTTTCTAATGAAACATCAATTTTCTTAACCGCAGAGTCGCCTGGAAAATTTAATTATTAAAAAATGTCAGATTAACGATGAAAAGCTTGTAATAGGTTTTTTTGACCAAAACAGGCAGATTTTTGAGAATCCCAACTCTTGCCAAAAATGTATGAACGGAATAGTAATCGAGAGCAATTCCGACATGAAAACTTAATCGCCGATTCGATACAATTGTGCCTAAAATGCTTGCTTTCAGCAATACCATTTAAATCCTCATTTCCGAAAGGATTAAGAACGGACTTGAAGGCTTTTCTCCCGAAGGCATTGTTTCATCATTTATTTCTAATCCAGAATTTGATTGCATCTCTTACTACCCTACCATACCCTCCCCTGCCCTGCCCTACCCGTCCGCCCGTCCATCCGGTCCGAAAAACAAATTGTGTTCAGTTTTATTGTTCCTATTTCCTTTTTCTATCTGATTTTTATTTTTATGATAGTAAACCAATTGTCCAGAACCAACATACTTACGTATGTCTTGGGCAAGGCAGGGCGCATACCTTCAAGGTAAAATTGTACATACAATTGCATTATTTTTCATCTGGTCGTTATTGCTTTCTGCACTACAAGTACATGGTCTTTTCCTATCGTTTCTTTCATGTTACTTTCCCATGAACTTTCACTTCACTACTATGACTGTGTATGTCTGCTCTGCTCTGCTCTCTCAACCTCCTATTTTGGATTCTGTACGCTCAATTGCATTGTTCTGTATTTACATAACATTCTACTCTTCCCAGCTCTCGTCTAGTCTAGTCTGTTTAGCCAGTCAGTCTGAACTCAAGGAGTTCTGGCTCTACATGCATAGTCTGATCAATAATATAATGTCCAGGCCAGGTCTGTGCAATACACTCCTTGTTCGAGTGCATTGCATAGAGAATTTTATAAAATGCAGTCCTTGAGTGAGTGCTTATCTTATTCTGATCCACGGACTACTGTACATACATCAACGTACTGCAGAAACCAACTCCGCTGTATTACCTTACATTAAACAATCTACGAATTTAATTTTGTCCGCGTTTGTATATTTTCAGGTCACATTTTCAATTCAAATAATATATTCCACTCACAACAGGAAACAAACACCGCATATAATTCCGATTGGACAGAAATTGCGAAATAAATTCGCAACACTCAAAATATTTTCAATGTGGGTTGGTCACATATTATGTACGCAAGGAGTTTATACAAAAACGGTCTAATCTTCTTATGTACGTACGTCTACAGTATTGTACACACATAGTCTTAGAAATTATTAAGGTATTGTACACAAATACGAATATAAAAGATCACAACAATTTCCGACATTCATCTAGGTTGAAGGAAGTTGTGAAATTCGATTAAAATTATATTTAGAATGGGGTATTACAACATCTACCTTACAAGGAAACAACTTTGAATGCTTGCTTTTGAACTATTTTAGACATTTTACTAGAATATATGTTTGAAATAGTGCAACGTGTGACGTTGGAACGTCTCAAAAAATCTCTTGTTGTGTATCAATCTTTATTTTGCGACAAATCGGTCATATTTTTTTCAGAACCCGTGAAGTGATCACGAGATTCTATTTTTGAGTCGATCATATTTTTTATACACATAAAGTCGCAGACATCCCTTGTGAGGACTGGGTCATAAAACCACGATGTCATGCACCCAACCATGTCACGTCAAGAGAGACAGAATTAAACAATTTTCATGAAAACCCGGAGATTTGCAACAAATTTAACTAGACAGCAGCAGGTAGCTCGAAAGTCATGTAGGCATGTTTTTGACAGGTTAATCCCAACGACCAAGACTCCTATGGCGTACATACGAGGGCATGAATGGTTCTTGTAAAATTGAATCACATACATACATGCACTACACTACAGATGCTCGACCGAAATACTTCCTCAGGATCCATCCAAGTTACTCACGAATGAATTCATGTAACCAACCAGTATGGGATTCACTATCACGCAACCAGACCTAACTGAGGTTAACCACATACGAACGAATATGAGAATCCACATATATGTACATGTGTGTGCGTGAGCTTTGCCCTCCTTATGCTATTCTATCATATTAATTCAAAAAAGCGCCTTAGAAAAGGCAAGGGATCCTCGGTGGATGTCCGATTAAAAGAGTGAAATAACAAAAAATTCCACACTTCGGGTCTTTGACGAGACGATTTTGACATAACGGAGACCCTCGGTGGAATTTTTTGTTATTTCACTCTTTTAATCGGACATCCACCGAGGATCCCTTGCCTTTTCTAAGGCGCTTTTTTATTTCATTCTTTTG